>OX940979.1:51850205-52067495 GCA_954871275.1 Leptopterna dolabrata
GTAAAATCTTATTTTCATTGTGATTTCAAAAAAAATATATATAAAAATAATATTTCACTTTCAAAAAAGAATATTTTGGCCTTGAAAAAAGAATAAAAGAATGCATGTATGGGCACTGAAAAAAGAATATAAATCCGGACTCTACTGATGACATTGTATGTCTAATTGACATTTAATTGTGATATGTACTAGGATTAGGTTGTGCGTCTGTGTTTTTGAGTGATTTTAAATAAAGTTATCTTAATTTATTTATTTTAAATTAGGCATGTATTATTATCAATTCCTAGTCTCCTGCCATGTTGTTTCTTTGGTATCATATCTAGGTCATTGTTTTGTTGAGATCTAGAGACGGGGTAGCTCGCGTTCACAATGAAATCGAAACCTCGAAGCAACCAACAACACTATTTACACGACAGAACAAGTAAGATTTTTACCACCCCCATGTTGGCTGGGGGGGTCACCGGTGTTGATTTTTCGTACACAATTCTCGAGGGGCCCCTGAGGACGTGTACCAAATTTCAATCCTCGGAACCGTCAAGGGCCGGAGTTACGGAAGTTTGAAAATCGCTATTTTTCAAGTTTTTCAAATTGTTGTTGCTCTCGTTGTTCTTTGACAGGGCTACAGCCTCACAGAAATAACGGATCGATATGGAAATTTTGCGCGCACATTCCTTAAAAATGCGGGGCGAGGGTGAGGGATAGGTTTAGAGAGGGTTTAACAGATGAAATTTGTTTAAGGGCTTCATAGGGAAAACCGGAGGTTAACAGCGGTTTAGGATTTAAGCTTCATAGATTTTACTATAAAAAAGCTCCCCGCCAAGCAGCGTTGAAAGCTATGGCTACGTCTAGAAATCTAGTTTATTTGAATGGTTGTGTTTTGATGCCCAATAGTGTGGGTATACTGGGAAGACGCCATTTTATTGTTTCAACGATTAGATAATAACTTGTGATGCTGTTTCTATGGTAAGTAGGTGGAATGAGTGGGGGGAGGGGGGGGGATGAATAGGTAATGAATTTGAATTTTGAAAGCTACTTTTGTAATAATCCCGATGATATGCGTAGTTATTATATTATCAGACTCGTAATGTGAGCATTATGCATAATTACGTAAATCCCGTCAATTAAATAATAATATTATATTTATGTTGGTACCTAAAGAATCAAAACTTGAATGTTTATACATGGGTAAATTGATAATCCCCCCCCCCCCCCCCCCCCCCCCCCCCCCCCACTCACCAACGAATTCCTGGATCCGCCACTGTATATCTCAATTTCACCGCAAGTCAGTTTATAGATATTAAATATTTATAGATATCAAATTGATATAAAAATCACTGAAAGTGGTATGGAGAGTGAGTAAAGACAGAAAAGTACCATCAGTTGTTTTTCATACAGAATTGGGGTCAAATTTGATTTTTTGGGGGGTCAAAAAATGGTATTACCTACGGGCTAAAATCCATATTAATTCACATGTCGTTGAGTGGGATGGTGATTCACGAAGGAGGAACTGTTTTGACGGTGAAAATATTTTTCTCAAAAGTGTTGGTGAGATTTGATTGTAGAAGGGTCAAAAATCGGTAAAAATTTCTGAAATCACGAAAGAATGATATTATACGAAAAGTGGTATGGTTTCTCGCTATATCATCTTTTTATACAATAGCACGAATAGTTCTTTGAAAATTCGCTATTGTAGCCATGCTGCATGGATGGAACTTTTTTTTTTTGGTCATGCTCACTTCTGAAGGTTCGTTATTGAAAATGATAAACCAAAACCCCACATAGGGGTTTTTACGGAACGGTTTTTCGGTGCCACTGGGCCTACGAACGAAAGCCCTTTGAATAGCCGCCGCTCCCAGACCGCGCCTTTGAATCGAACTAATCACGATGAGAATCGCAGAGATAAATCCGTACGGATAGCGTCCCGAGAACTCAATCACCGTTTCAGTTCGGAAGCAGAGAAGAAACGGAACGGAAACGAGCGTTTTTCGGTAATTCTGCGGCTGTGAGTGGAAAGGTGGTTCAGATCATATCCTGAAGGGCTTGGTCCTTCCTATGTCACAACGCTATTATGATAATGATCTGGCTCATTGGGCAGTGATGGAGACTGGGGAGGGGTACGTTGGGCTAGCCACCGTGGTATTGTTCCTATTGTCGTGTTCGTTCCTGTCACTCGGACCACTCCTTAGGAGGTTTTTAAACTGTTATCCGTCCCATCAGTGGGGGTCACTGGGAGTCACACGAGGCTCTGGTTGACTTCCAAGTTACACCTTAGAAGAAACCAGTGTCATGTAAATAATGCAGCTGGCAGTTTTTTGGTGTTGTTGTTTTTTTCCCCGACGTATTCCGAGTCAGCGGAACCATTGTGATCACTTTTGGGAGGAAAACAAATTGCGAAATCGATGTGCTTAGGTGAAATTATTGGACCATTTTTACCTCACGTTTACATTACAGGATTAATTTAAAATATTAACGTGCGTTCAAATAAAACAGAACCAAAAAAAGAAGTTTAATTAGGAGTATTTTCAATTTATATTTAAGTATAATTATTTGAAGATTGAATGTTTTTGATCTTTCGACAGGCGTTGCCACCTGTTGGTGCCGGTCGATTTGGTCGTTATAATATTGAACCACCAAGTTCTGTACCTACCACGCCACGAATTCCTCCCGAAAGGCTCATTATTTTTTGAATTATGTATGTACCCTTCAATGTAGATCACTTTCTGTACGCAAATCTACCATTCATAATAAAAATTATCCGAAAAAAATATTCAAACCAACCGAAGTGATACAGAATTTTTTTAAATTGGTGAGGTGGGTAGGGGAAGTGAGCTGTTGTGATTATTGTATTTTTCGTATTCGAATCGATGTCATCTTCAGTCCCTCACTACACAGAATTTTAGCAAAGTTGGTATACGGTGGTAGTGGTTATTTCTACATCATTTTGACACCTCCTTCAGTCAGCCAGCTTTTGGTTTATTATTTTAAAATATAACAATTATAATAACCTTTGGAACCTGTCATTAAAAAAAAAATTAACCCCCTCAAAATTTGGTAGTTTTTGTTTCAAGGTACGCCGCAGCTCCAAAACTTTCAATGAAAATGGTATGGTTTTTAATGACATTTTTGAATTGATTCAGAATTTTAGGATTTTCTGAGACGACCCGGAGAATTATAGGTAGGTACACCAGCCGCTCGCTCCCAGTCATCGAATTATACTACTTCGATGCTCCCATTTAGGCCCTGAAGTTTGAACCGACAATTTTCGTCAACATGAGTGTGAGTCATACGGTATACATCCAGTCCAGATATTAAACACGCATGGCTTTATGAAATCATGTTTGTTGTTCCGTGATAGGTATTAGGTATTTAATATAAAGAAAGATTGTTATTTTGGATTTTGTTGATATAGGTTGGTACCTAATTTTTACCCATTGTTGATAGGCACATTTTTGTCTTTCACGGCCAAACAGATCATCCAAATTAGGTGAAAATTGGGGAATTAGGTGAAAATAATAAGCATTGAAATAATTTGCAGCGTTTTTTATTCGACATTCTCATTCCCTCATTGCACATAATTTTAGCAAAGTTTGCATATTTACCAAGCAATCGAATGTTTCTTGTAAATACGGAGGGACCTTTTAAATATTCACTAACATCTGATCCGATCCAACCAGTCAGACTGGCTTCTCGACAAGAATAAACCTCATACCTCAGTCCCTCATTCGTACTAATTTTGCATAACATCAAATATCTCAAATAGGGACATTCATTACCTTACCAATACTGAACATGCCAAGAACATCTACAGAACACTACAGCTTTATTATACTTCCCCTTGACCCCCACAACCTGCCCTTGAGGCACAAATTGTGAAATAAATTGAATTGAATTGAATTGAATTGATTACCTATGATGATGTTTTGGTGGGGTTCATAAAGTGTACAGTTATAATAAATGTACAGTTACAGTTACAATATACAGTTATAATCAAAGCCTATGTTTAGTTCATAATCAATGCGAAGGGTGGAAAAAGCGCTGTACTTTATTCTTCAGAAAAAGAAAGTCGAAGACTCCAAAACAGAGGGACAAGTGGGTCAAGCGGATCTTGTAATCGATTTTTCGCCCATATACTTCCCGATGTTCAGTTGAGCTGAAATGTTCCATATACATCTATCGTCGATGACAATATATGAATCATTCATAAAAAACATATATTTATTAATTAAATAATTATGTATCTTTAAAAGTAAAATATCTCTTAACGCCCCATGCTTTTATTTTTAGTCATAAAAAATTCCGGTGTTCTCGGGTAGCATACAAATTGATTACCACAAGATTTTCCACAATAAAATAACTTCAAACAAGCTTTTGTTTCGGAATTATCTAAAAGGAATAAAATAATTTCTTTCTGCTACCCCGGAACTTCGGAATTTTCTATGAATAACAATAAAAGCATGGGGCGCCCATAATATATTTCATAAAAAATATCTACTAGAGATAAGTCTTTATATGTCTTTGAGAAACAGCCGTCTTTAAAACTAAAATTATCTCCTAACGCCCCCAAGCTTTTATTTTTAGTAAGTAATTTATGTAAAATTACAATGGTCCCGGGTAACAGAAAGAAATTATTTTATTCCTATTAGAACATTTCTAAATAGTACCTTGTAGGTATTTTAAAAGTTTTTTTTTTCATTTATTTTATTTTCCGGTGTATCATTAAATGTATAACATCATATATATGTATTATTAGACCTTCTGAATCATAGATGTTTTAATAATTTTGTTCGAGCTTGAATAACAAAACAAACCTTGAAAACGTGGATTACATAGGATTCTACACCACTGATTCACCATCTTCGCAGTTTTCAGGATCGTCCTAAAGGAACTGATAGCGTAACGGTAAAATAACGTAAAATCGCGACATAGGAAAAAACGGCGTGGGATTTTTCTGCAGTCACCTCCCGTTTTCACAGGTTTTTACTTCTCTTCACCCCGACGACCTATCGGGATACTGAGATTCGAGAGCAAAAACGCTAAATGGGTAGCTTCTTCACTTTTTTTTTGAATTCTAAGCATGAGTTAGGGGTCGTCGGACACCGGTTCTTTAAATAGTAAAAAAGTTCAACAAATAATGGGAAGATCCTTTTTTCGGTAAAGGTTAGCGGTGGTTTTTTTTAAGCTTCCCATCGGATATCGGTGAGAGAATTTGGTTTTTTGCGAATATTTTTTCGCCCTCCGCGAGAGGGGTAGCGAACATTTTTTTTTCGTTCCTAGTCCGATAGGTGCGCTATTGTTGAGATTTCTGACTGACGAAGGGGATGCCCCAACAACGCAGGGGAATGTCACCGAAGATGAGCCCTTCCCGGTTGCTCGCCCTCTATCGACACAGATTTTTCAAAATTCACATCACCTGGTGATTTGGGAAGAAGGTTTAATAGTAGAACATCGATATCGGTGTAAAAAAAAGGCGGATTCTCACAATTCCGACGATCTTAGATGCCAGGTCCTGTCATAGTTACTGCACAAGTTTCCTTCAAAACGGACCAACTAGGTGGATATTTTTCAATCAGATGAAAGTATTTCCTCTCTTGTCCTGGCGATTTTCCTCTTGTGGACCGGTCGAGTGCAGCCTTTCGTTGTGTGATGTTTCAGTTGATCAGTGCTGTAGAACAGGCGACTACCATCGGCGTCGTAGGAGCCCCAGTAGAAAATTTCCTATTCTGTAAAACAAAGTTGAAAATTACTAGAACGCTTAATATTGAAAAAAATAAAAACGCTGCAAATGATTACACAACGGTTTATTATTTACCTGTATAGGGGCATCTATACAGGTAAATGATAAACCGTTGAGTAATAATTCGCAGCTTTTTTTATTGCATTTTCGGATTCTGCATACCTTGAAACGGAAACCATCAAATTTGGGGGGGGGGGGGTTAAAATTTTGTTTTCCATGCTCGATTACAAAGTTTCATTATTGAAAATAATAAACCAAAAATTTCTGTCTGTCCGCCGTACGCCATACTTGAACCAAAATTAATGAAACTTGGCTCGTGGCCATTTGGGGGTTAGTTAGTCCTCGAAGCTCGGCGTTACTGTCAGTCATCCCTAAGGGGTTCAAAATAGGGGTTGAAATTTTCAGAACGCCGTAGCTCGAAAACTTTCGAATGAAGGGTATTGTTTTTTTTACGTTATTAAATTTGTCTTGAGCTAAACAATTTTTTGAGACCACCCGGAGCATTGTACCTCCAGCCGTTCATGTGCACCAAAATGCTTCGTCAACACGATCGTGAATCAAACGGTACAAACCCGGCCCGGATATCATCACTAGGGAGCACCTGATTATAATCGCGGATGGCTGTATGAAGTCGAGTTGGTTGTTGTGCGATATTATTTCATTTTGGTTTATTATTTTCAATAATGAACCATTGGAATCGAGCATGAAAAAAAAAATTCTTACCCCCCCTCAAAATTTGATGGTTTACGTTTCGAGGTATGTAGAATCCAAAACTACAATAAAAATATTTCTGTCTGTCCGCCGTACGCCGTACGCCGTACGCCGTACACCGTACGCCGTACGCCGTACGGGCCACTTTTCTTAGTTACCATGAAAAAAAATTGATGAAATTCGGGTTATAGGTTCCGTTCGGCGTCTAGTTGGTCCTCGAAGCTCGACGTTACTGTGAGTCATCTCTAAGGGGTTCAAAATAGGGGTTGAAATTTTCAAAACGCCTATACCATTTTTTTACGTAAATATTTTTACGGTTTTAAATAATTCTTGAACTTGCGAGTTTTTTAAGACCATCCGGAGCATCGTACGTCCAGCCGTTCGTTCACAGTAAGGCCCCGAAGTTTGCACCGACAGGCATTTTCGACTCCAGTGTGAATGAAATTGTATACAATTCAAACCAAATCTCGTAACCAGAGACGCGCCCACAATAGGAATTTGTGAATACGGCCAATCATTGGTAGGGATCACCTGATTATAATGGCGGAGTATGAACTCGAGTTGGTTGTTCTGTGATATTATTTAATTTGAAAAATGATGGCTCTTTTGGAGTTTGTTGGTAGGTAGTGAAACTTGAACAAACGTTGAAGTATTATTGATGGGTAAATTATTACTACGGTAAATCATTACTCAACGGTAAATTATTACACAACGGTTCATTATACCATCTACGTAGAAGGGGCTGGAGTTTGTTGGTAGGTACTTTTGCAACTTTTTTCATTCCTCATCAACAATTTCTTTTCAGAACTTCATTATGTGTGTTTCTTTTTGTTAGGTACTGTTTGTCATCGGCAGAATTATTTTAGCAACATTTGACTCGTGATTTAGGTAGGTACCTAGTAACGTGTACGGGGTTAGGTACTAACCTACGGAGGGTCTGCGATCTACATAATTATGCATAGAA
Organism: Leptopterna dolabrata; assembly: GCA_954871275.1. Taxonomy (NCBI): domain Eukaryota; kingdom Metazoa; phylum Arthropoda; class Insecta; order Hemiptera; family Miridae; genus Leptopterna; species Leptopterna dolabrata. Next base: position 51,857,615 of record OX940979.1, read on the forward strand.
TAGTACATATTATATTATATAGACGGGTTATCTATACATAGAGCTGTGATCTGTAACAGAAGGGTATTCTATACAAAATAATAAACCGTTGTGCAGGGATTTGCAGCGTTTTGATAAGTGATGGACTATTGGATTTTGTTGGTAGGTACTTCTGAAACTTGAACAAACGTTGAAGTATCATTGGGTAAATTATTACACAACGGTAAATTATTATTGGTTAAATTATTTCACAACGGTAAATTATTTCACACCGGTAAAGTATTGCTGAACGGTTTATTATACTATCTACGTAGAAGGAGCATCTATACACTTAAATTACTACACAACGGTTGATTATTTACCTTATGCTTCGTGAATAACTACAATTAATTAATCATTTAATTATTGAATCCCGCGCATTTGTATGAAACTTTAATTCCGCTGCCGGCTCCAGTACTTGATTTTAGGGCTTTCCTGGGGGGAGTTCGAGGTTATTGACTACAGAAAACTGTGATCTGCGCAGAAGGGGCATCAATACAGGTAAATAATAAACTGTTGCATACCTAATAATTTGCAGCGTTTTTTATTTGAAATGGATTTCCACGATTTGGTCGCGAGTGATTTATTAGTTAGCATCGGGTCATTTATTCGTGAGAAATTCCGCACCTACCTCGGATTCGCGGTTGTCCATGCGCAGTGGCCATACCAGTGGATTCGACCGTTCTGTAATACATAGTATTATATTTGGTACTCATCCGGAGCTCAGCCCGCATGATCCGTGAAAATTTCATCGAAATAATATGATTTGAATAATTGAGTAAGTTATGCGTTTGCTAAAGATTTGCGGAGACACAGACCGGCACACAGACGCCGAACCCAAAATCCAATAACCGTGTTCTTTTATATGTTATATGATTATATATTATATGATTCCCTAGCAATGATATCTGGGCTGGATAACGTATACCATTTCATTCACTCTCCGCTGGACGTACCTACTCGTACGCTGGACGTAATGCTCCGGGTGGCCTAACTGATCCTGAATTTCAGAATCAATTTAATATCGTCATATAAATCCATACCCTTCTATAGAATCTTTCTTGAGCTAAGGCGTTGTGAAATGTTCAACACCTGTTTTTCACCCCTTAGAGATGACTGACAGTAACGCCGAGCTTTACGGAACAACTCGACCCCAAATGGGGACCTGCAAATCAAGTAAACCGTTGTAATAATTGTGTAATAATTTGCAGCGTTTTTTCATTTATTTTTTATTTTAAGTACCTTGAAACTCAAACCATAAAATTCGTGGTCGACTCTTAAGGTTCGCTAGGTACCTAGGTATGAAAATAATAAACCAAAATCTCAACGACTGACTAAACTCAACTAAGTGGATTTTTGTAGTAGGCAGGTACGTATTTTAAAACCGAACTTATTTTCCAAACTCTGTTTCTGAGCAAATTTTCCCTAAAGCTCCGCCCCATTTGAGGGCCCCAAGGGTTCGATGCTTCAGGAGTGTTGGGCATACTAAACCGTGCGTTGCTCAGGGATTGCGTTCGGAAAGTCAGTAGGTAATCAAGTATGTAGGTAAATACCAGTAGTAGGTAGGTACTTGATGAATATTCTCACTCTCACTTGGAGGGATGTTGGTCATTAGGTGGGGTAGTGGGGATGGGGCGATGGGGAAGCTGTGGACTTCTTTTTTACACCCTGCCCTCAACATCCTACATTACCACCCCTCCTTTGACCTCATCCTCCTTCCCCTCAATCGACACCAAGGGATGAGGAAGAGTTGTCGAAGAGGGGCGGTGGTGGGGGAGGTTGTGTACTTCTTTTTATACCCTCCCCTCCACTACCACCCCTCCGACCTCGACCACTTCCCCTCCCGTTACCTCCCACCGCCGTCCTCCGCCGCCAGGGGCGTTCGTGGGCCTTTTTCCGCCGATCCCGCCAGTCACCGCCCGCCTCTCGGTCCGCACGGTCCTCGGTGGTGACGTCAGACGTGCCAGTGGCCCCTCCCCTCCCCTCCCCTCCACATCCATCGCTTCCCCAACCCACCTAACACCGCTTATGCCCCCCTCCCCCTTCATCGATATACCAACGACTTTCCTTGGATTATCTTGACGCGCCAAATCACCGCACGACCAGGTAAATCTTTTCCCTCAAAATTTAATTAAAATTAGAAATCTTTCCATCAGTTTTCAATGTAAAATCAGATAGCTCTTCCCATGGAAATATCAGTAAAACATACTAAGTGCTGACCTAAAATACCTAACGTCATTTCCTCAATTGGCTACCTATTCCGGCAGAAAGGTATTCGGGTGCATTATCATGAATTACACATACAAATAGCTATATAAACGTGTAAAATAAATCCGATAACTAACTATAAAAATTTTGAAATTCACGGTTTGGTTCGGTGTTCAGTTGAGTTCGCAATGAGAATTTTCCTTTTCCATAAATATCTTAGAATAATTATTGCTCACTCAGCGCCATAGTTCTCCCAACTATCCATTATCCGATAAATCGTTCTTTGCTGACCGTATATCTGATTTTCTAATACAATCGAGAAACGCAATGTATTTTATGTATCGGGGTAGTGGGGGAATCGGGGGTGTTGTGTCGGGGCAAAGGGTAGCTGGCGGTATTGATCCCCTCTCTACTACAACCCTTGCAGAAAACATCAGAACCCCCACCCCCTTCCCGCCGTCTATATCTCATTAACCTACTCTCCATCTTTCACTTTAATAAAACCTCGTAGATTTTCATTTTTTTGGGGTTTATTATTTTTAAATTAAAAATCGCAAATTAAGGATAGTTGGTATAAGTAGACGGTGGCATAGGTACAACAGGGAAAAACTATGGCGTTCGACACAGTTACCTGTTCCATAACCGAAAAAACGCAACGATTTGAGGAATACCAACTTTTCTGATTTGAGGGAAGAAATCTGCTTTGCAAATATCTCTTCAACCAGTGAAACTTCTTTCAGTCGATTTTTCAAACAAATTGCTCGCATTTCCCAATAAATTTTGTTCTTACCTCAACCAAACTCATAATTTTTCCGTCTACTCAAAAGTAGTATGATTTTGGTACATCATACTATGTACCTGTGGAATTGGTTGGAGGAAAAGCGCTGCAAATTATTACACAACGGTTTATTATTTACCTGTATAGATGCCCCTTCTGCGTAGATCACTGTTTTCTGTGGTCAATACCTGCCTTCGAGCTCCTCCAGGAAAGCCCTAGATCGAGTACTGGCGCGGGCCGAAAAATTAAAATGTCGTAAATATGCGGTGGATTCAAGAAAATTCATTAATATTATTTGTTATTCCTGAGCTAACATAATACATGAATATTACTACGCAAACCTAAGAACCCTTTTCCTTCGCCCTTCCCTCAAATTTTTGTGAAATTTCCCGTGGGTAGTAGTAGTTATCATCGATCGGTTTGAGTCCTGGTTATCAGAAAACGCTGCAAATTATTACACAAAGGTTTATTATTTACCTGTATAGATGCCCCTTCTGCGTAGATCACAGTTTTCTGTGGTCAATACCCTCGAGCTCCCCCAGAGGAAAGCCCTAAATCCAGTACTGGAGCCGGCCCCGGAATTAAGTTTCGTACTAATGCGCGGGATTCAGTAATTCAGTCATTAATTATTTGTAGTTATCCAAGAAGCATAAGGCCAATAATAAACCTTGTGAAATAATTTACCTGTGTAGGTGCCCCTTCTACGTAAATAGTATAATAAACCGTTGTGTAATAATTTATCCAATAATACTTCTACGTTTGTTCAAGTTGCAAAAGTACCTATCAACTAAATCCAAAAGATCCATCATTTTCAGATGAAATAATATCACAGAACAACCAACTCGACTTCATACAGCCATCCGTGATTATAATCAGGTGCTCCCTATCGATGATATCTGGGCCGGATTTATACCTTTTGATTCACGATCACGTTGACGAAGCATTTCGGTGCAAACGAAGGGCTGGTCGTACAATGCTCCGGGTGATCTCAAAAAATTCCTTAGTTCAAGATCAATTTAAAAACCTAAAAAACCCATACCCTTCTACTGAAGGTTTTCGAGCCACGGCGTTCTGAAAATTTCAACCCCTTTTTTTAACCCCTTAGCCGAGCTTCGAAGACCACCTAGTAGACTCTAGGCATTTTCGGATTCGACATAGGTACCTTGAAACGCAAACCATAAGATTTTGAGGTGTGGTGGGGGGGAGGGTTAATTTTTTTTTCATGCTCGATTTGAATGGTTCATTAGGTAGTGAAAATAATTAACCAAAAACAAACCTCGTTCCATACGTTCACAGAACAAACTAGCATTCAGAACTAATTTCAATAATTATCATTTCTATCAATGTAGGTACACAGTCATTTTGGTTTATTATAATGAACGTCTGGAGTCGAGCATGACATTTTTTAACCCCCCTCCCCCCTCCTCCCCACCATCAAAATTTGGTGGTTTCTATTTCAGGGTACGTAGAATCCGTAAATGGAATAAAAAAATTTCTGTCCATCCGATAACTACCTAGTTTTTTTGTTAGTTAACATGAAATTTGGTATGTAGGTCCCATTTGAGGTCTAGTTGGTCCGCGAAGCTCGGCGAGTGAAAAATAGAGGATGAAATTTCCAGAACGCGTTTATCTCGAATTTTATTAGGTTTTAAAATGTTTTTGAGCTTGGGCATTTTTCGAGACCACCCAGAGCATTGTACGTCAGCCAATCGTTCAGTCAGTCCCTGGTGTTTGCATCAAAAAGCTTCGTCAACATGATCGTGAATGAAAAGGTATACACCCAGCCCAGATATCATTAATAGGGAACACCTGATTATAATCACACGTGGACTGCATGAAATCGAATCGGTTGTTTCATTTGCAGAATGACGTTTATTTTCGATTTTGTTGGTAGGTACCTACCTACTTTCTAACATGAACGAACGTTATGCTTCATGAGTAACAGCAAATAATTAATGACAGAATTATTGAATCCACCGCATATTTATGAAACTAATTGCTCTCGGCCGGCTGCATTACTGCATTACTCGGTTATGTGGTATTAGTGCAGTAGGATCAGCCTAGTATGGATTGGGTGATAGGTAGTGATTATTGCTGTCTAGACAGACGTATTTATATGAAACCTTTGAGTAATAATTCGACTTTCTGGTGGATGATACGTCAGACCGATAGCGCTTGCTGGAAACGGTTCGGTGGCGGGCTGCAGTGATTGGGTCAAGGACCCGGTGGGTATCCCGAGCGAGTCGCTCTCTTAAGGTTTCGCGTTGCGCTGCCTCTAACTCTTCCTGTGGAATCACCAGGAATTCATCTAACTTCCTTCCAGAAATTGCGCGGGACTACGAAACAGTATAATTTCTGTTGAGGAACCGTCCGTTTCAGTTCACCCATTCAGTTTTGGTTTACTAATTTCAGTAATCCGAAGGATTCGATCAGGATCCATCCCGCCAGTCTTTCCAAAGATTTCACCTTACTATAACGGCCATTTTATTTATGAACCCATTCCGTCATTCTTCCAACGGATCCTCCAGAAATATTCGCCTTCTCCGGGAATTCACCACTTTACAGATTTCATCTCACCAGCTCCTCCTTGTTCACCTCAATTCCCACCTCTTGTCTTCCCAATGTTTCCCCACCATGGAATCTCTCTCCGTGTCAGTGGTTGCCGTATGATTTCATTGCATGTTCATCCCGCCAGTCTCCCTGTGGTGTCCTTTTCCCTTCTAACAACTCCTTCTCTCCATCAGGAACTCCTTCTTCACCTCTTCAGTATTTCCTATGACGAGAATGTGATCGACTGGAGCTAATCGTCTCCAGCTACTCCACCGAAAAATTCCCGTGGTAGTCCATTGGAGTGGCAGAAGCCCACCTGTTCGGTCTTCCCGCCAGTTACAATCTTCAGTTTTCTCGAGTTATAAGCGGCAGTTTTCAGCGAAATTGAAAAATCCTTCCAGTAACTCTTCCTCCCCTCGAATTCACCTCTTCAGTTCCTTAAACGGATAGATCATATCAAACCTTGTGATCACCTGGTGCTACCCATTTCCAGCTCCTCTCTGTTCAAAAACCCTCCCTATTACTGTTTTGAAAATCCTTAGTTAGACATCCCACTCAATCGCTAACACACCAATGGATTTTCCTGAAGGCCTGGATTGAACAGTCCAAGCCTTGAGGAAAATCCGATCGTGTGTGGGGTCTGCTTGAGGCCATTCTGAACTGAACAGTTTCCGGAATCCGGTTCGAAAAACGATCAGGATTTCGTCATGGCCGGGGGCTGCGCAGGCCGATCGCAGCGTGTATAGCATTCTCAGGTCGGTCTTGAGGATTTTTTGAGGCCGTAGAGTCTTTTGGCTATCAGAGGGGTGGGTGACTAGTGACAGTATTTTTTGTAGGTAGGTACGTGACTTGGAGAATCCTTCCAATCGGGTATGCGTATGGGGCACAAAAGCGGTTTGTATTATTCTGTTAATGAAACTAGTTGTTGTAGAGTTTCTAGATGTTCCTAAGTCACAGTTGACAGGGGGGTCTCGCCCAGGCGAGAGGGGTGCAGTGGCGTAGGAACCTCTGGAATCGTTGAAAAATCATAGAAAAAACTATTTATCTTAAGGCAGTGCGGTTGGTGTCAAAATTCTCAGGATGGAATCTGCTTTCATTAAAAGAAATGCGCAGACCCCATTCTGATAGACGAATAGTATGTGGTATAACTTTCTTCTCTCCAGAAGCCATGGTTTACGCCATGTACTTCTCTTCGACTTCTTCTTTTCTGGTGGCTTCAGAGAGTCCGCAGCGACTATGTACTCAACTGCTGCCAGAATGTCATCACATGTTGCCATCGTTAAAGTAACTAAGAACTGACGTAAAGCCTTGAGGATTTCCTGTGCCGGCGGAGGTTCAGTTCAGAAAATCATCAAGAAATCCTCAGGGATGTCGCCTTCAGGAATATCCGTACGTGTATTGCCGCCTTAAGAATAACTACCTACCGTATTCCCCAGGAATTCATCCCGTCAACATTCCCATAGTTCTTCCTGAAAGATTTTCCTAATCCAGGGGTTCGCCTCTTCAGTGTTTCCGCTGAATTGACTAGAATTCATCCCATCGGTCCACCTGTGCAATTTATTGTGTGGAATCACTACACTTACATCACCTAATTTTTTGCCCTTGCAAGCTCCTATAACTGTGATTCGAGAAATGCAAGACACCGGTTCAGTGACCTCAAATTAATACGTGTTTGACGATTGTTATTATGCCTCCGTTGATAGTTATTACGCCTAGGATTCCACTTTCTGATCCTTTGTACCGCTCCAATAATAATCGAGTTTTTTTTTTATTCTTCGGGTGCAACGATCCTGTGAGTACCATTTCAGAGTTGGTAGGTAGGTACCTACTCCTACATTTTTCGAACAAAATGTTCTCCTAAAATCTAAGATTAAATTAAATAGGTAGTCATTCAGTGACTGCAATTCAATGGCTGCCGTGCTTAGCACTGTTTTATGATTCCGAATTGAAATCGAGATCTTGGAGATTTTGACAAGTGATGGTATGGTGAAATCTAATGGTTATAGTACCTACCTAGTTTTTATTCCGAGTGGGATGAAATTTGAGACCCACTAAGTGGCCTGCTGTTTTATCCAGCGATGCTCCCCTTCCCTCACGTCCGTTACTAGCCCATGCAGAAGATTCCACCAATTGTTCGCTGATCAAAAATTATTAACTCGAAACAGCGTTTTCTCATCGGTAACGTGGATATTACCTTACTCAATAGGCGGAGTGTACCAGGGCCCAATGAAATTTGAAGATCGCGAATTCAGTGGCTATACTGATAAATTGGAATGGATTCAAATTCCCGATCTACATTGACGGAATGTTCAGAGTGACAGAATTAGAAATACACTGCCAAGGTGATGGCACAGGAGCTTCCTCGTCACAATCAGAGTGACCCATTATAAAATAGAACAGACTCGGAAGCAAAATAACATAACATAACATTACATTACATAACATTACATTACATAACATTACATAACGTGAAATATACATATTACATAACATTACATTACATAACATTACATGAAATATACATATTACATAACATTACGTCCATAATACATTACGTCCATAATACATTACGTCCATAATACATTACGTCCATTATACATAATTGCGAAAGTTATGCGTGTTTGAAGAATTTCACGTTAGCGCATGCGCAGGGCGAACCGCTGGCTCTATCATGTTGAAATTTATACGGGATCTCAATAGGCCCTACCCGCTTAATCCCTGAGAATTACATTGAAATTGGGTGAAATCTTTGGTTACTACGGCTGTAACAAGGAAATTGAATCTATTTCACGCCAGCGCATGCGTAGAGCGCACCGAGGGTCCGATCATGCTGAAATTCATACTGGAACTCACTAGGCCTTGTCCAAACAACCCTTGAAAATTTGAGCGAAATTGAATCAAAATTGTGAAAGTTATGCGTGTTTGTTGAATTTAACGTTAGCGCATGCGCAGGGCGTACCGCTGGATCAATCATGTTGAAATTTGTATGGGACCTCAAGGGGCCTTATCCGCACCATCCCTCAAAATTTGAGCTGAATCAATTCAAAATCGTGGAAGTTATGGCTGTAACAAGGAAATGCGGACAGACAGACTCACAGACCCACAGACCGACAGACACGGAACCAAATTTGTTCAGTAGGCTTTGAAACGCAAAATGCAAGTGGAAATTTTGATTTCTGAAGACAAAAATTTTTTGGCTCACGAAAGTGAACACAAGGCTTCCGCTGCTTCGCAGACTCGGAAGCAAAATTAATTTCCTCTCCTTGCGTTGTGTGAAATTGGTTTATGTGTACCTAATGTGTTATGTTGATTACAATGTCATTGACGATCTTAGGAGTTGGGTAGAAGGCAACAATCGCTGATCTTCCTAGTTTTCCAAGATAGGCATAATTATAGTATCGCATTACTACCGACAAATGCTATTATTTAAAATCGAATTTCCGACGGAAATAAGCCGTTGCAAAGAGTCCGAATTTGTAGGTAGGTACAGATTTTTGACATTTTATGTCTTTACTTTGGCACATGGACCCGAAAAGCGTTATACGAAACCGTTATACGATACCGGTAAACAAAAGCGTTACAGTTGATATTCTGATGATTTTCGCTTACAACCGATTCGTTTCTACGGAACTTCATGTTTGCCATTTTTCATCGTACAAAAATCGTTCACCACTCGTTGGAATCGTGTGATTTTATTGAACATTTTCTTGTTAACCGTACCCTGGCCTGGTAGCTGAGCAGAGCATGATGAAAAAAAGGCTGGTAAACAAGGTAGTCAGCAACAGACTAGTGAAGAAAGTCATTACTTACTAGAATCGAATGTGGTAATCTTGCACCACCATGTAACCCGGATCGTGGTAATCTTGCAACCCGTAAATGATACCGTCAATTATCCCTAAATTCCCATTGGGACATAAAATGTCCCAATGTGTTGCAGACTCGTATGCAAGCGTTTCATTTGAAGAATGATTTTTAAATTTATCTATAGGAGAAATGTTTAGGGCGCCCTGACAGAATACCTACACACATATAAACATATACGAGTATACCTCATTTCTAAAAAACAGAAAGAAAAAGCGATACAAATTCTTCAGTAACGGATTATTGACTAGGCCACTGCTTGAATGACAAAATGATTATCAACTTTGCCCATCAAGTACATCGTCTCCTATTGATTTATATCCCCAATAAATTATGAGCCAGACCATTCGTGAACTGCAGTAGTTTCAAATATTTTTATCGTTACCTACTTGCTTAAAAAAAAGTATTATAAAGCTGTTTAAAATTATGAAGTTATTTTCATCAAGGAGCACCTACCTATCAACAAATATCCAAAATGATCGTGATTATTCGAGCTCAAAGAGGATTCCCGAACAACAAAATCGATTTCGAACAAACAGGATTTGCTATTCTCTTATTACTGCCTACGGCTCGTACAGGGGGCTGGTCCCGCGATCAGCGCCACTTCTGGATTAGGATGGTCTGTAGCTCTTGTCCTTAGGAGGCCATAGCTTCGTCTGATTCTGTCGTGTACCGTGTCGATTCGAAGGTCATGGTGGAAAAGAAGAGTCCTGAGGGACAACATTCCTACTTAAACCCCACAAACAACCTACGCCACAACACCTTACCAATACTGAACATGCCAAGAACATCTACAGAACACTACAGCTTTATTATACTTCCCCTTGACCCCCACAACCTGCCCTTCAGGCACAAATTGTGAAATAAATTGAATTGAATTTGTCTTATTACTGACAACTGGGTTGGAGTTATGCCGCTTGATTCACGCTCATGTTGATAATGGTTTTGGGATAGAAACGTCAGGGCTTCACCGTGAACGACGGTGTGCTACAAATTGTCCAGTGTGGGATATCCATGACTTATGTTTATATTTTTAAATGAAAGTAGGTTCCATTGTAAGAATGTTGAGACCAACCGCACTCTCCTACGATGAATAGTTATTTTTTTTTGTGATTTTTCAATGATTCCAGCACTACTTACCTCACAATGGCCCTCAGTGGTGCAATGACGTCACTCGTGGCCGAAATTTTGAAATCTCATAGAAAACGAATTATTCATCGTAGGAGAGTGCGGTTGATCTCAAAATTCTGAAAATGGGAAAGTAATTATACAGCTCATGGGTACTCCTCGTTTTGGTTAAATCTGTTGAAAATATTCATATTATTGAAGTTAGTTCGCAAATTGCTCATTAGGGCCATGTGCATGACTGGATGTTTTCTCTCTTTATTCATCGACGTTGTTGTCACACTAAGAAAATTGAATGCGCACTGCTTATTTAAAAAAAAAAAAAAAAAAATGGTACGGTGGGTGGTCTTATAATGATGAAACTTCACCCGATTTAATTCGTGAAGCAAACTGATCATTAAAATATGAAAATAATGAAGGCGCTCTGCAGAAGAAGGCCTTTCAGGACCACAATTTCACACTCGGAAACACACCGTATCGAACCAATTTCACAATTCTCTTTCCAAGATCAACCAAGGCCTCCTGGAAAAGGAAACGTCTGGCGGATAAGAAATGATAATAATGAGGGTCTTCTCAAAAAGTTCGCCCTCAAGATGATCACGATAACCAGTTTTGGATCATTTATTACCGACGGGCTGCACCTCCCTCGACGGGCACTGCTGCAGTCTCACCCTCTCGAATCAGTTGGGTGAGGGAACGTAAGGTGTGTTTTTCGCGTGAAATTGACTGAGGATACTAACTTGTTGGGCATCCACCGAAGTTTTTGTCAGTGTTATTGTTATTGTTGAACATTTGCAACGGCCAATAATATGTCAGTAAACATGTTTCGAGAGTGTAACCTCTGTCCAGTGAGTTTCCTTTCTTAAGATACTATTCCATCATTGCCTTTATGTGGTTTTCCGAAGAACTACGAGCCTGTTTGTTAAGACAATGGAAGGAAAAGGTCAGCATGGAGACAGGCAGATTGCTGATGAGTCGGCTTTCTGCAAGTCGAAGTGTCTCCCCGACCGAGCTGGATAGAAGAACAGAGGAATATTAATTTAGGAACTTGAGAGATTTCTGAATGCAAGCCGAAAAAATTATATTTTCTTTTCCCTACTATTTGAATTGCTGATTTCAACACATAAGCTAACTACCCAACACCAAAGAACAATATATCAACACAATTGTGGTCAACGTTTGTCGATTCGAGTGACCGATCCTGTTCTTCAGAAGATTAGGACAAGAATCGGAGTTGGGAGCTGAAATGGCAGAAAGAGACCTAAAGCAGGGCGAAGAGAAGAATTATTGCAAATGAAAACTGTCGAAAATGCCTGTCAGTGCAAACTTCTGGGCCTTACTGTGAAGGAACGGAGGGACGTAAAACTCGTAAGTTCAAGAGCTATTTAAAACCGTAAAAAGATTCACGTAAAACAAAGGTATAGGCGTTCTGAAAATTTCAACCCCTATTTTGAACCCCTTAGAGATGACTGACAGTAACGTCGAGCTTCGAGGTCCAACTAGACCCCAAATGGGACCCATAACCCGAATTTCATCAATTTTGTTTCATGGTAACTAAGCAAAGTGGCCCGTACGGCGTACGGCGGACAGACAGAAATATTTTTATTGCATTTTCGGATTCTACATACCTCGAAACGTAAACCATCAAATTTTGAGGGGGGGTTAGAATTTTTTTTTCATGCTCGATTCCAGTGGTTCATTATTCAAAATAATAAACCAAAAGCAGAGGCTGAGCCCTGAAAGAAATTCGATGGAAGCCCAACAGGTAAAAGGGGGGCAGCAGCTACAGATGGAGTAGATTAGTGATGAGGCTCTGAAAGGGGAACGATAGTCACAGTTAATAGACACCGTTCAATTCGAGGGCTATGCTCAGTGTATAAAAATATGATGGGAGTGAGGAACACACGCTGTTGTCAGACGTGCGAAGGGGGGAGTGAAAGCACGTGATTATGTTGTCCTAATTATAGCGATGCGCGGAAAACGTTGTTTGTCAGCATCACCCCCATCACTCAGCCTCACTCAGCCATTCAATTACCGACAATCAATTCAAAATGTAAATACTTACCAGCTAATTTGTGATTTTTTTTTTAGTGCAGAAAGAGTTTATTTTGACACTTTCCGTAATAATTATAGGAATTTACAATGCTGGACGCAAGGTTCATTCTTGTGATAAGTTTATATAATTATGGATTCCGTAGCAATTACTGTTTGTTTAATTCACACAAGTACCAACAAATGTGGTATCGTGATTTCAAGTTTAAATGTCCAACAAATTAATTAATGTAATGGAAACATGTATTTATGTTATACAGTGCCAAATAATAATAGTAATAAAAATGATTCCCCGGATACCTACCATTTGGAGAAAGAGGACAGGTAATCTGTTGCAGCTCTTTCCACAGACTGGCAAAAATCTTCAAGTTTTCTCGTCAGATTTCGTTTTTTCTTCCAATCTAATGTTGAATATTTCGATAGAAGAGGTGAATGAACGGAAGCAATTATTATGGCTGAAATTTCTTTAAATAATCGAGTACACAACTCCGACTGGGCTGCAAACCGTTATGCTAAATAACCACTTGGTAATCATGACGTATACCAGTCATTCGAAATATGCACTGATTTTTCCCTGTTTACTATTTGAAGGTGTCGTGATTCTGTTTGTTAGCATAGAAGTGAACTTTTAGTGGTTCGTTTATTCGCAACCAGGTTCGTTTAATCGGAAACTTGGTTGTTTTCAGTTTAGCCCACTATTCGAAGACTGTTCTTGCACATTCAGGTCCCCTTTCATGTTGTACTGTCCATCCTCTTGGCGGACCTTGCGTATAGTACAGTTTCACCATTGAGATGATATTCATTGTTAGTAATTTCGGATGAAGGAAGAATAGACCGTAACGTATCTACCACAATAATTAACCCAACCTTTGTTTGGTCAGCCATGCCGGTGTTTCGTCTTGGCTTATTACCTTGGTGGAGAATTAAAACTGATCTCCGCGGGAGAAGTATAACTTGAAAGAGTGCGGAAACCAAAGAACTGATTCTTTTGGTTTCCCCAACAAGAAGCTGTGGATGGAAGGGATTTTGGCAGTGGCTGTACCGCTAGCTAACGGGGTCCCAGCGGACGCTAAATCGGCCTCTGCAAAAATTCCCTTCAGTCGTGAAGATTCAGTTTCTTTACCCAAGGACCAGGTAAGCTCGAGGACCCCGGAGCATCAGATTGGTCTTAATGGGACGGGAGGGTTCCCAAGCCTCTTATCTGAAATGTTTATAATAATCAGTCTCCAAGCGGCCTTTGTAATATGGCTAATAACACGCTCGGGATCCATTATTGATTTTGATTTATTATCTTCAGTTGCGAAACTTAAATAGCAAGTATTAAAACGCTGCAAATCCCTGCAAAATGGTTTTTATTTTGTACAGAAAACCCTTCTGTAACAGATCAAAGCTCTCCGTATAGACAACCCGTCTATATAACATAATATGTACTATTCTATACATATTATGTGGATCGCAGACCGTCTGTAGGTTAGTACCTAACCCCGTACTCGTTACTAGGTACCTACCTAAATCAAGAGTTAAATGTTGCTAAAATAATTCTGTCGATGACAAACAGTAACTAAAATGGCAAAAAGAAACGCACATAATGAAGTTCTGAAGGAAAATTGTTGATGTGGAGTGAAACAGATGCCCCTTCTGCGTAGATCACTGTTTTCTGTGGTCAGTACCTACCTTCGTGGTCAAGTATAATGAACCGTTGTGTAATAACTTGCCCATCAGTAATACTTCAACGGTTGTTCAAGTTGCAAAAGTACCGATCAACAAAATCCAGCCCCTTGTTGGTAGATGAACCGTTGTGTAATAATTTGCCGTTCTGTAATAATTTACCGTTGTGAAATAATTTACCGTTATGTAATAATTTACCGTTGTGTAATAATTTACCGTTGTGTAATAATTTGCCGTTAGGTAATAATTTACCATTATGTAATAATTTACCCATCAACAATACTTCAACGTTTGTTCAAGTTACAAAAGTACCGATCAACAAAATCCAGCCCCTTCTTGGTAGATGAACCGTTGTGTAATAATTTACCGTTGTGTAATAATTTGCCGTTGTGTAATAATTTGCCGTTGTGTAATAATTTACCATTGTGTAATAATTTACCCATCAATAATACTTCAACGTTTGTTCAAGTTTCGGAAGTACCTACCAACTAAATCCAATAGTCCGTCACTTATCAAATGAAATAATATCGCAGAACAACCAACTCGACTTCATACAGCCTTCCTTGATTATAATCAGGTGCTCCTTAGTGATGATTATCTGGGCCGGATTTATACCGTTTGATTCATGATCGTGTTGACGAAGCTTTTTGGTGCACACGAACGGCTGGACGTACAATGCTCCGGGTGGTCTCAAAAAATTATTTAGCTCAAGACAAATTTAATAACGTAAAAAAAACCATACCCTTCTATAGAAAGTTTTCGAGCTACGGCTAAAATAATAAACCAAAAGCAAGTATTAAAAAAAAAGGATGGTTTTTTCACAAATCCAAGTTGTTTTTTATTTTAAGGATTTTTCAGGACCAACCGGAGCTTAATTCTGACCAGCCATTCGTTTACAGTCCGGCTGTATCAGTAAACCGAGAAAACCATCAACATAAGTTCGAATCAGGCGGAAAATGTTTCTGTGCAATTTTCATGGGTCGCAAATTCTCCTTTTTTCACCAAATTCTGTTCACTTGTGGAAATTGACACTAATTCACCACATAATGAGGTATTCATGTCGGAAAGTCTAGGCAGAAAACGAGTGTAAAATTTAAATTTCCGAGTTCTCCCTAGAAATGACGTATCAGGTAAATTGCCGGTAGGTCAAGTCATACCCCACTTAGAGCGCATGTGCATCACTTTAAACGATGTACAGAACCGCAGAGGATGGATGGATGGAACCGCAAATTTATAAATAAATTTGAAAAACGTCCTTAAAATTAAACCGAAGAGAGGTTCATAAAAAGTCTTAGTTGAGAGGTTCTTAAAGGTTGCCAGGAAGGTTTATCATGCCATGGTTCTAATGTTTGGTTGTTGGCAGCATTGAGAAACTTCGCCTTCGAGGCTTCGCTCCGCCTCCTTGGGCCAACAGCCAATTAGATGTCAATAGATCTGATACATCATTTTTTTACGCTTTTTTTATTTTTAATCACCCTCATTTAAAAAAGTGGGGCTTATTTTTGAAAACGGGCTTCGAACTACAATTTTTTCAAGAGTTACGCATTTTGTTCTTTCAAAAACCATTTTTGGCGAACATTCCCCACTTACATAAGGGGTACGCTGAGTCAAATCACCGATGATTACCTATGTGGTGTCCAGTGAAGTTCAGAGATAGATAGGACTTCTCGTGCCCTCTAAATGAAGTAGTTGTTATCGGCCGTTATTTTTTATTGGTCGGTAGTTAGCGAGGTACCTTCTCATACATTCACAACGATGTAGTTTGGTAATTATTGGTGTGTTGGTGGCTGCCAAGAAAAATCGTTACATGTTATGCAGTTCACCCATGACGTACCTAAATAGAAAATCAACGAACCGATCTGTAGGCCAATCGTGTACTGCCCTCTAAGTTTGGCAATAATTAGAGTTGACAGATGCGCAAAAAAATTTGTAGTCTGATTTCGATGAAAATTTTGACCCCTTGGAGACCACGCCTTCCCTGCTCCCAATATTTCATGAAATTTCGTAATAAGTACGGACAATCGGTGGGGGATTGCATACAGAAAGTGATCAAGGCACATTCCTTGATACTGAACACACACACTGAGGTTATTGATACAGAACATAATGAACCGTTGTGGTGTATAACTTACAGCATTTCATTTCAGATTCAAGTTCTACTAACAAAATAAGGATGAAGTTCTTTTTTGACTTTTTACAAAATGAAACGGGACGATTCATTTCCAGGACAACTTGTATAAATTGAATACGGCTTATTGATTTAAATTCGTACATAGAAATATTTTGGAGCCGAAACCAATCGGCCCGTCGATGATCCTTCAGGATTCAGAAAGGCTATTATTACCTTTACATAATACTAATAATTAACCCAAGTTAGTTAATAAATCCGAGTTTTTCATCGAATTGTGTGATGTACACCTAAGGGAGGAACCAGAGGGCGCTGATGGTGGGGGCTTTAGGGGATTTTTTGTATCCGGTAATAATTTTTTTGTACAGATTTTTTTTAATACCTGAGAAAGTGCGTGACCTTGTAAAAAGCGTTTTTTTCTCCCCTCGCTGTCGGTTCCTCTTCACCTGAGAGGACTCTTTTTTTCAAGTCTAACCCCTCGAGTAGGGGTGTAGGGTGTAGGGGTGAGGGTGCCTGCAGTGGTGGATTGGTTAGGCAAACTGTACAGTTTCGGTGTAGAAAGGTTCAATAACTAAACAGTCCTTCAATGATTTTACCTAATTACTTGTACCAACCTAATGACGACACTCGTGTGACTCCAAGACCTGCCGACGGATGGCTCAATAAAAGAGGATTAGTCGAGCAGTTGTGACTGTCTACTGGGTCCGTGGGGGCAGTAGTCCGGTGATCCGTGGTTTGCAAAATATGTTATCAGTTCTGATACGCCGCAAATTATTGCACAACGGTTTATCATTTACCTGTATAGATGCTCCATCTGCGTAATCACTGTTTTCTGCGGTCAATACCTACCCTCGAGCTCCCCCGAGGAAAGCCCTAAATCGAGTATTGGAGCTGGCCCCGGAATTACAGTTTCATAAAAATGCGCGGGATTCATAATTCAGTCATTAATTGTTTGTTGTTATTCATGAACCTTAACGTTTGTTCAAATTCCAAAAATACCTATCACCAAATCCAAAAGAGCCATCGTTCTTCAAATGAAATAATATCGCAGAACAACCAACTCGACTTCATACAGCCATCCGTGATTATAATCAGGTGCTCCCTAGCAATGAAATCTGTGCCGGATTCATACCGTTTCATTCACGATCATGTTGACAATCCTTTTCATTGCAAACAAACGGCTGGACGTACAATGCTGAAGGTGGTCTCCAAAAATTCTTTAGTCCAAGATCAATTTAAAAACGTAAAAAAACCAAACCCTTCTATTGAGAGTTTTCGAGCTACGGCGTTCTGAAAATGTCAACCTCTATTTTTCATCCCTTAGAGAACCAAAAAAAAACCAAAAACGAAACCCAAAACGGGACCTACGAACATGAACCTACGAACCTAGGAACCTACGAATTATTACATTTCAATCGGTTTGGTTCATGGTAACTAAGGAAAGTGCGAAGTACGGCGGACGGATAGATAGAAATTTTGATTTATTATTTTCCTCAAAATTTGATGGTTTTCTTTTCAAGTTATTTAGAATTCGAAAATGGAAGACAACAATTTCTGTCCGTTCGCACTTTTCTTCGTTACCATGAACCAGAATTGATGAAATTTGGGGTCTAGTTGGTCTGCAAAGCTCGGCGTTACCGTCAGTTATTTCTAAGGGGTGAAAAATAAGGGTTGACATATTCAGAACACCGTAGCTCGAACACTTTCAATAGAAGGGCATGTTTTGTTTTAACGTTTTTAAATTGATCTCAAACTAAAGAATTTTTGAGATCACCTGGAGCACTGTACGACCAGCCGTTCGTTTGCACCGTAAAGCCCCGTGAACATGATCGATAATGAAACGGCATAAATCTGGCCCAGAATTATTGCTAGGGAGCACCTGATTATAATCACGGATGGCTGTATGAAGTCGAGCTGGATGTTCTTTGATATTATTTCGTTTGAAAAATGATGGCTCTTTTGGATTTTGTAGGTACTTTTGTAACTTGAACAAACTTTATGCTCCATGAATAACAACAAATAATTAATTATTGAATTATTGAATCCCGCGTATTTTTATGAAACTGTAGTTCCCGGGCCGGCTCCATTACTCGAGTGCAGGTATTGACCACAGAAAACTGTGATCTACGCAGAAGCAGCGTCTATACAGGTAAATACTGAACCGTTGTGTAATAATTTGCGGCGTATTTTTTTTTATTTATTTATTTATTTATTTATGTTGTATTTACATGAAATGGACAATTTGCTCTAAAGCATAGCTTACTAACACAACATTATTATGAGACATAGGCAACTGCCTGTATCGTCTCATAAGGGTTGTCGAGTATTAGAACTGTTAACATTCTTTGCAACGCACGGATCATCGGACTACTGCCCCCACGGACCCAGTCGAAAGTCACAACTGCTCGACTAATCCTATTGATCCAAATCGATACCTGGTTGATCTGAATGATTCCAATTGCTCAGCAAACCATGAAGTTGTCCGACAAGAAAGCAATTATTCTTGTCTCACGGAGATAAATTCGGTTTTCTTTAATTAACTCCTCACGAAAATGACTGATTTGTAATGATACCGTGTAAAATGTAATGGTTAAATCAGTGCTTCGACGGATTATGAAATTAGCATAAAAATAGTTGTTTGTGTAAAAATACTCTGAATTTGAAGATTGAAGGTTCTGCTATGTTGGCGAGCACCGTCACAAGAACGATCAATAAGATGTATATATGGAGAAACGGAAGAAATCATAATTAATTATTAAAACATGGAATAACAAATTTAAGGAAAAATCTAAATAGGCGCCCATGTTGATAACCTGGATACGAGGTTGAAGTGCTGCCATAAAAAAAAACGCTGCAAATCCCTGCACAACGGTTTATTATTTTGTATAGAATACCCTTGTGTTACAGATCACAGCTCTATGTATAGATAACCCGTCTATATAATATGATATGTACTATTCTATGCATAATTATTTAGATCGCAGACCCTCCGTAGGTTAGTACCTAACCCCGTACTCGTTACTAGGTACCTACCTAAATCACGAGTTAAATGTTGCTAAAATAATTCTGCCGATGACAAACAGTACCTAACAAAAAGAAACACACATAATGAAGTTCTGAAAAGAAATTGTTGATGAGGAGTGAAAAAAGTTGCAAAAGTACCTACCAACAAACTCCAGCCCCTTCTACGTAGATGGTATAATGAACCGTTGTGTAATAATTTACCGTTGAGTAATGATTTACCGTAGTAATAATTTACCCATCAATAATACTTCAACGTTTGTTCAAGTTTCACTACCTACCAACAAACTCCAAAAGACCCATCATTTTTCAAATTAAATAATATCACAGAACATCCAACTCGACTTCATACTCCGCCAATATAATCAGGTGATCCCTACCAATGATTGGCCGTATTCACAAATTCCTATTGTGGGCGCGTCTCTGGTTACGAGATTTGGTTTGAATTGTATACAATTTCATTCACACTGGAGTCGAAAATGCCTGTCGGTGCAAACTTCGGGGCCTTACTGTGAACGAACGGTTGGACGTACGATGCTCCGGATGGTCTTAAAAAACTCGCAAGTTCAAGAACTATTTAAAACCGTAAAAATATTTACGTAAAAAAATGGTATAGGCGTTTTGAAAATTTCAACCCCTATTTTGAACCCCTTAGAGATGACTCACAGTAACGTCGAGCTTCGAGGACCAACTAGACGCCGAACGGAACCTATAACCCGAATTTCATCAATTTTTTTTCATGGTAACTAAGAAAAGTGGCCCGTACGGCGTACGGCGTACGGTGTACGGCGTACGGCGGACAGACAGAAATATTTTTATTGCAGTTTTGGATTCTACATACCTTGAAACGTAAACCATCAAATTTTGAGGGGGGGTAAGAATTTGTTTTTTCATGCTCGATTCCAATGGTTCATTATTGAAAATAATAAACCAATACGTACATACCTATCTTATTGTTGCCTCTGTAAAGGATTAAGGAAAAGGGAGTTTGAAACGTAACCTTCTCAAGTGCACCGTTATTTTAAAATGTTTTCCCGTGTTTTATTGAGTTCAAATCCTTATCGGTATTGACGAAAGATTACCGACTCGAGATCGGAAAGTTTCATTATAGTATACTGAGTCTCCCCCTTTGTAGAAGATATTGAAATAAGTAAAATATTTGTAGTAAATAGGGATTATACATGCGAGTACTGAATTCGCTTTAGAGCGGTCTGAACCAAACCAAAGTTATCTGATGATGCCGCATCAGACGATATTTTTGTTATGGCTACATGATGAAAGAAAACACTAATCAGGCCATTAATGTCAAAATATTACAAACGTAAAGGATGATGAGAGTTGATACTTAAGCAAAAAACGCTGCAAATTATTGGTCATAGGTTGGGAAGAAATGTGTTACCACTGATTTCGCATTTGCGCATCCGCAGTGGTCATACCAGTGATAACAAGCGTTTTGAAATCCGTAGAAGAAGAGAACATGTAGAATCTACACCCCAACTACCCAACGAATTTGAACAAAATTGGGCGACTAATTCGCAAGAAATTGTGAAGATACCTACCTACCTCAGATTCGCATTTCCGAAAAAGCTTCTTCACCGCATGACTGAATGAAACGGTATACATCCAGGCCAGACATAGTTAGGGAACACCTGATTCACGCATGGCTGAATGAACTCAACTTGAGCAAACTGTATGCTTCATGAATAACAACAAATCAATACTCAGTGATAGAATTCTTGAATACACCGCATATTATTTTCACGAAACTTTCCTTCCCCTTCCGGCTCCAGTACTCGATTTAGGGCTTTCCTGGGGCGAGCTTAAGGGTATGTATATGGGTAAATAATAAACCGTTGGGTAATAATGTGCAGCGTTTTTAATTGATTGATTGTGGTGTTTGGATGATTCGGTATACATCCGGTCCAGATATCAGTGCTAGGGAGCAACTGATTGTAGTCACGCTTTATAAAATCGAGTTTGTTGTTCCTTGGTTTTATTCCATCTGGAGAAATATTGTTAATTGGGATTTTTTTGATATTTATTTTTGCAACTTGAACAAATTTGGTTCGATGTCTGTCTGTCCGTCTGTGTGTCCGTAAATCCTTGCCACACGCATAACTTCCTCAATTCGAATCCGATTGTGATGACATATTTAGGGGTCATGCGGGTTGAGGGCCCCAGGTGGCCCCCAATGAATTACAGCACGATTGTATCTTCTGTTTCATTTTGTTTTCTAAACAAAAAAATAAAAACCCGAAGGGCCTGCCCTGGTGGTGGCATAGCGATTGGAACCTGCAAACCACCACAAACTTTATACTTGATGGAAACCACCGAATTACGTGGTTTCGTTGGTAAATAATAATTGATGGATTTCGGTGGTGGACTATTCGGTATTGCCCGACGTGAGCTCATAACGAGGACCATAATTCTTTTGTCGCCTAGCCGAAAACGCTTCGTTTGTGCCCCTTGACACTGTGAACGGCCCGTATCGAATAAACGCTAATCGATTAAGATTCCCCATCTAATAATTATGATGTATACGAAGGAATGGTCGTTCAAGATGCTTTTATAGCTGCTACCCACTAGGCGCCTGGTTGCAGAAGTAATTTAGTATCTTCCACAGTCAGGCTCCCAACGATGGTAATGCCCTCGTGCCTCTGCCAAAACGTCGTCCCTGCCAACACTCTCCCCTATCTACAACTTCATCTCACATTTGTCGCGATCTAAATCCATTATATTACAACCCTGAGGACGAGACAGTAAATCAAAAGGACGGTGTGTCTTCCATTTTGACGGAGTTCTACATGCGAATTTCCTTCCTTTTGATGTTTGGCCGAACTTACGAAAACGTTATGGCCGACGATTAAGTGGATTATCGATGCCTAGGGGATCTCTTTTGTCTACCGCAGGAATCAAGGAACCTATTTATGACCAGCACAGAAGTTCCAACTCAAAGTCGGGATTGTTTGGCTTACTCTTTCGGTAGATAACGAGCAAACCGTATGGAATCGGAGAGCATCACTCAGTGTGCCATGTCAGATGTTTGTAGGCTATATTGCTTTATGATATACGATAGGGTCGAAAAATGGGAGGTCTGTTCAAACCACTCATGCATACTGCCGTCAGAAGCAGAAATGTCGTATCTGAATTTTGGTCGAAATGAGATAATGGTCCCCCCCCCCCCCCCCCCCCACGTTTTGGAGGTTGGTTTCTAACGAATTTTAGAGCCTCAGAGCCGTATCTGGACGAAATATGACTCAATAGGTCTTACGAACGGGCTTACGAATAAGGGATAGATAACGTACTTTCGGGTGGATTTACTAAACGAAAACTCAAATGTCTGTTTCAGAGGACAATAATTCGTATCTGATAGCAGATACGATTTTTTTCGCTAAGCATTTTGCACATACGGGTTAGTAAAATTATTTAACGAAGTTTTAAACTTCGTTAAATAATAATGTAGTGATTGGGAGTCGGATAGACGAGTCGATCGATTACGAGAGAATGGTTGTTTATTGATGGCACCCTGGCTCTTTTATATTCCCCTGACAAGACCAGAGGGGGGTCGGGGGGTCCCCACTCTGGGTTACAGCATGTTCAGACACAAATTGAGTTGTGGAGGAGCAGCCGATCACAACACTGCTCCCCCCAGAATTTAAGTAATTTTCAATTTCAATTAAATTTTGTTGTTGTCGCTGTGGCGGTGGCCGGGCGTGGGAGGTGCGTGTGTTGGTTCCGTTTGGGCTGTCCGGGTGGCTGCTGTGGTCGATGTCGTGGGGCGGCGATGGGTTGCGGTTGATTAGTGGCGTGGGTGCCGGTGCGGGCGCGAAATGTCCCGCCGGTGCCGTATGTGGTTCGTGCGGTAGGTCGGGCGCTGTGGTCGGGGGCGTTGCGGCGTTGGCGGCGGTGCCGGCTTTGGCGACGTCGGCCGTGCCGGAGGCGTGGCGAAGGTAGACGTGCCGAGGGTTGGGGTTTGCGTGGCCCGTTCTGTAGTTGCTACGAGGGCCTTTGCGAGGCTGAGGGCGTACGTTGATTTCGTGGTGACGTCGGGCGAGGCTTGGACTGCGGCAGTGTGTTGCTGGGGGCGGCGTACCCCGTGGATGCAGCAGTCCGAGCACGTCCCTGCGTACGGCGGGAGTTGCAGGGTGACGGTTGTGGTTGACGGGGCGGTCACCGTCATAACCGGCGTGCCTGGCGTGGTAGTCGACGGGCGTGGAGTCAACGGGCGGATGCCCGGCGGTAGCTGACGCGTGGGTGGTTGACGCTGCTGCGTCTTGTTGTCCCGGGGCCGCGCGTGGATAGGTATCGCGCCGGCTTTCGATATGGCCATAGCCTGACGGATGGGGATCGGGCCATACCTGCCCGGTGGTTGCGGCCGAGTTGGCTTCCTTTTCGCCGGAGCCGGAGGAGACGGCGTGACGGCGAGGTCTCGTAGGAGCTGTGAGGCGGTAGGTTGCTTCGGCGACATAGCGTTGTAGTGGTTGATGTTCGTGGGCGGCGCTCGTCTTTATAGTCGCTGCCGTGGGGTGGGGTGCGTTGGTCGGCGTGTTGGGGGTGTTCACTGTGTGCGTGGGTGGGGGTGCCGGCTTACATCGGTCGATTGAGACTGATGGTGTGCGTCGATCGTCCGTGAGGTAAGTTATTGTTTTTCCATCGTTTGTCAACACCTGATGGGGGCCGGTGTAAGGTGGCTCGAGTTTACCCCTTGGCGTGTCTACGCGCACGTACACATGGGTCGCTGTGCGCATAGTTGCTGGCACGTATGACTGTGTGTAGTGGCGGTACGATTCGTTGGTGCGTAGGGGCACAGTTGATGGTGGCGGTTGAGTGAACAGATCCCCTGGGAGGCGTGGCGTGGCCGAGAAGAGGCGTTGGGCCGGTGAGTAGCCGTCGGGGCCCGGGCGGTTTCGTAGGCCGAGGAGGAGGCCGCTAAGTTGGGTGGCCCATGTGCGGGAAGTGGCTGTTGCGAGAATTGCGTCTTTGAGGACCCTATGTAGTCGTTCGACGAGGCCGTTGGCTTGAGGGTGGTAGGTATTTGTATGGTGTACCTCCGAGCCTATGGACGTGCAGTATTTATGGAATTCGGCTGAGGTGAACTGGGTGCCCTGGTCAGTGGTAACGCGTGCCGGGGAGCCGTAGCGGGCGATCCAGTGGTTGTGTAGGGCCGTAATCACTGCGTCGGCGGAAATGGTCGAGAGGGGTGCGCATTCAAACCAGCCAGTGGCGCGGTCAATCATTGATAATATGTATTTTTTAGTAGCCGATGGCGGTAGCGGGCCGAATAGGTCGATATGTAGGTGTTCGAGTGGCGCGGCGTCGGGAAATTCGCCGAGGGGAGCCCTGATGTGTCGAGTTGTTTTCGCTCGGTTACAACTCGGGCAGGCGCGGGTGAACAACCGTATCGACGAGGTCATGACGGGCCAATAATATCGAGCGCGGATGAGGGCTGTGGTGGCCTTTATCCCCGGATGTGTCATCCCGTGTATGTGTTTGAAAACCGCGAGGCGTAGCGGCGTAGGGATGTAGGGGCGAGGCGAGGCGTCGGTAGTTTCGCACATGATCTCGTGGCCTTGTATTCGGTGCGGTGTGAGATTCATTGTAGCGATGTGGTCATCGGCGGCTTGTGCGTCGGCTAACTGTTGTAGCGTGAAGGGGGTGCCGTAGTCTGTGACTGCGTGGGCCATGTTGGCTGTCGGTGGGAGTCGCGAGAGGTAATCGGCGACGATGTTTGTTGGGCCCTCGGCGTACCTGATGTCAGTTGTGAATTCTGATATAAATCGAAGGTGCCGTAGCCGTGTTGGTGGGGCCGTATTCGATTGTGTCGCTAGTGAGGTTGTGAGGGGCTTATGGTCCGTATATACGGTTAGTGGGCGCCCTTCGATTTGTTGGCGAAAGTGTACGATGGCGAGGTAAATAGCCAGTAGTTCGCGGTCAAATGCGCTGTAGTTACGTTGAGCCGGGTTGAGAGTGCGTGAGAAGAAACCTAGCGGGCGTAAGTGCGTATTGTCGATGAAATGCAGCGCTGCGCCGACGGCGAAATCCGACGAGTCCGTGTGTAGGACGAGAGGTTGGGTCGGGGCCGGATGGGCGAGTGTGACGGAGGTTTCGAGTAAGCGTTTTGCGCGGTCGAATGCGTCAGCTGCGTCGGTGGTCCACGTGAGCGTGCGTTTGTCCTTTTTCTTCGCGTCGGGTGGAATCATTTCCACTAGGGGGCGGAGCGTAGGTGCGGCTCGTGGTATCGCTCGGTGATAGAAGTTAATGAGGCCGAGGAATGTTCGAAGCTCGTGCACGGTAGTGGGTCGCGGGAATTTCTTAATGAGGTCCGTGCGTTCCGGTAGGGGTGTTATCCCGTCGGCTGAAACGTTGTGGCCGAGAAATTTGACTGAGGGCCGTGCGAGCTGGCATTTGGCTGTATTTATTTGTAGGCCGTATTTAGCGAGGGTCTCGAGGAGCGTGCGTACGTGGGTGTAGTGTTCAGACGGGGTGGCCGAGGCGACCAGTATGTCATCGAGGTAACAGTACACGAAAGGTAGGTTGCGTAGGACGTGGTCCATGTAGCGTTGCCACGTTTGCGCTGCGTTTCGTAAGCCGAAATTCATTCGCTTGAATTGGTAGGCGCCGAAGGGTGTTAAGATCGTCGTTTTTGGCACGTCGCGTTCGCTGATTTTGCAGTGAAAAAATGCACGGGCGAGGTCGAATGTGCTGTACACTGTAGTCCCGTACAGGGCCGTTGTAAAATCGTGTAGGTGTGGGACGGTGTAGCGATCGGGCACAGTGAGTCGGTTCAGCGCTCTGTAGTCACCGACGGGGCGAATGTCACCGACGGGTTTCGGAACGATGTGGAGCGGGCTGGACCACGGCGCCTCCGAAGGTTCGATGACCCCCGCCGCTAGTAATTCGCCGAAATGGGCCTTCGCTTTCGCGTATAGGTCCGGGGATAATCGGCGAAGTTTCGCGTGACACGGGGGGCCCTTCGTGACGATGTGATGTTCGACAGGAGCATCGCATGGTGTCGGTGAAGGTTTGTAGGCGTCGAGGAGGGCTTGAAAACGGGGCTCGTTCGCTGTTGTCGTACAGATGGACTGGCTCGGAGGTACGAGGTCTACTGTCCCGGTGATGTACCGCTGCGTGGCCGCGTTGATGAGTCGGGCGTTGGGTAGGTCAACGAGTAGGCCGTGGTACGTCAAGAAGTCGGAGCCGAGGATCGGGGTTGATACGTCGGCGACTGTGAAGGTCCACTCGTACGGAGGGAGATCTGGTAGGTGTACCGATGCGGAGTGTGTGCCGTACATCTTGATCTCGGTGCCGTTTGCGGCACGTAGAGCGCTTGGACGTGTTGTTTTTCGGTTGAGCAGGGTGTTCGGGACGATCGAGACGTCGGAGCCGGTGTCCACGAGGAAGTGTAGCGAGGTTTTTTTACAGCGGATGAAGAGCCGAGATGTTGGTGGGTTGCGCACGGCCGTTACGGCTGGTCGGGCCGTGCGTTGTCGTTTCCCGTCGGTTTCGGGCGCCAGGTGCAGGGGCTGCGGCATTTCTGTGCTCGTGGGCCCCATGTGCGGTGGTAGAAACATAGCGTGTTCGTTGTTCGGCGTGTGTTCGTCGCCGGCTGCGTCGGAGATCGCCGTTGTCGTCTATCGTTGATCACTTCGACCTCTTCGGAGACGGTAGCCACCCGAGGAGGCGGGGCGAATGGTAGGAGGCGATCGGCGAGCGCAGCGAGTTTCAATATGTCGGGTTCGTCACGGGCCGCTATGTGTAGACGTATGCTCTCGGGTAGGGCGCGGAGGAAGAGCTGTCGGACGAGCGGTGCGGGTGTGTCAGCCGGAAGTGCTCGGGTGAGTCGGCGAGCGAGGATCGACGGTAGTTCGTCGTCGGATGTCGGCTGGAGGAGGGCGGTGAGCCGTGAACCATCGGAAGGTGCGTGTGTCGCTAGAAGGCGAGTTTTGAGCGTCTGGTAACTACTGGTGTGCGAGGGGTTGATGTCGGCGCATAGATCCGCTTGTCGAGGTTCGAGGGCGAGGAAGGCTCGGGCGAATTTCGCATGTGGCGTCGTGAGGCCTTCGTGTGCGAGGATGAGCTCGAGTTGGGCGAACCAGACGTGCGGGAAGGCGGGGTCGAACGGCTGGAGCTTGAGAATCGAAGGAGCGCTCGCTTCGGGCGTTTTTTGCGGTTTCTGCTCCGTCATCTTCGGTTTTCTCTTCGGTGCCAGTCCGGTGAGGTGTCAGCTTGAAGTGTGCTCGGCGCCGGCGTCCGTTTCCTTATATAAGGATCGGTGATGGTGGGGCGAAGTAGCGGGAGGCGCTGCGATAGCCGTCGAGGCGGGCGTCGGAGTGGGACGCCGCTGTGGCGTCGGTGGGGGCCGCGCGTGGTGGGGCTCGTTGAAGCGGAGACGGAGGCTGCGACGCTATCAAACGGCGGGCGCTGGCGGTGGAGCTCACACGTCGGATGTCACCAGTGTAGTGATTGGGAGTCGGATAGACGAGTCGATCGATTACGAGAGAATGGTTGTTTATTGATGGCACCCTGGCTCTTTTATATTCCCCTGACAAGACCAGAGGGGGGTCGGGGGGTCCCCACTCTGGGTTACAGCATGTTCAGACACAAATTGAGTTGTGGAGGAGCAGCCGATCACAACAAATAATAATAATAATAATAATAATAATAATGATAATAATAATAATAATAATAATAATAATAATAATAATAATAATAATAACATTTATTGAGCTTTAGACAAGTTCCTCCATAAGTGCTCTATCGAATAAATCTAAATAGCTGTATCCAAAATACGAAAGCATTCGTATGCTGTTTTTCGGTAATTTCCGATCAAAAAACTTATTTTTCTCTCTACACCAATCGAAGCGGGAAATTTTCTTTAAAGTTAGTGTTTAATTTTAAGAAAATTCCGAAAACTGACTTTCATACAGGCAAATTTCAACTAGAAACCTAAAGGTCCATTTTCCAAAAGTCAGGTTCAGTCAGATACGACTTTTCTGCTTCTGACGGCAGCATAATTATATACCTGCCACTTCTTTTCCCTCACGTTTCCCCAGCATTATTAATAATTGAATAAAAAGGCGCATCGACTTAACCCCCTCTTGCAGGCTTTCAAATATAATCGTTCTATTGGGTGACTCACGTGAACCACCTCCCCCCCCCCCCCCACCCCACACATCCCCTTAGTGCCTTTAGGGCCCATAGTGCCCTTTTATAGCATATAACCACATTTTCATGGAATGGAATATTTAGTTCGAAGATACGAAGACATACATCATCGATGAACTCAACCCCAAAATTCGATTTCAGAATGAGATGTGGAAGAGCCATTTACTGATCCATTCATATTTATTCACTTAATGTACCATCAAATAAGTAGGGTAGTGTGTGATACGATGGATCCGTATATTCCGTCCAGCACGTTCATTGAATAAGGTCGTTTATTGCCCTGTCTACCGTACAGATTTCCTCTTTTCAGCAAATTACTATGAATTAGGTCAGTTGTCTCTTCAAAGATACCTAAATCATATTTTCCATATCATAATGTTTTAGTGAAAGCAAGGATATTATGTTGGTGGATTGAGGAAGATTCAGTTCAGAGAGAGCTTTTGACCCCAAAACCTGTACCGTGAATTCTGAACTAATGTATTTTATCTATTTCAGGGTGCTCTGTTATCCTGCAGATTTTGAATAGGCTAGATCTTGGAGGTAAGTTATGTCTAATAATACGTATCTGTTACGTGCTGTGTAATTATATCTTGATGTCGGTTAGTTTCAAAAAGTGTCCATAGTCTTATAGGTCCATAGGTCAAAATTTTACCATTCAGTACAACGGATCCGTCCTTCTAAGCATTCTTCTGTGGTCCCATCTACCGCTGGACGACCGACGCACAGTCGGTCAAATACGGTACCTACCTGCCTACTTTTTGGAAATAATAAGCTGTTCCGGTTGACAGCAAGGTGGATTGTCCAGAGCTGCTATCACTTTTAAGTTTTCACGTTACGCCGTATGCGACACGTTTTACGCAGACTTTCTTCCTCCGGACGGTTACCACCAACTATCTGCTCGGTGGGCCCCTGATCAAAAGCCAGCGGGAATTCAACAGTCTGGCAAGTTTGTCAGAAGTGGACCTACTCTGTTTAAGTGAATGCTTTCAAGAGACAGGCCAAATTATTATTAGTTTGCACACAAATTTCCTTTTCTTTTATAATTAAGGTGTACCTACTATTCGGAACAACTGATTTTAGTTGCTAGCTCCTTGTAAATTGGGCAATATTTGCCCGTATAATCATAATAATAAATAAATAAATAAATAAAAGCTGTGATGTCACGCTCACAGGAAACTTCTTTCTGATTCAGAACACGCTCTAAGCTCCCTAACCCACACAAAATAGCTCATCAGTCCCAGAATTGACCACACAAAAATCTACTAAATATGTTTGACATATTGGAATAGTTTTTTATCTGAAAATTCGCTAAAAGTTATACACAATGAGGAGTAGGTACCATGACTTCTGTTTATATTACTTTCCTAGTTTTAAATGAAAGTAGGTACCATTATTTTGGTTTATTATTTTCAATAATGAACCATTGGATTCGAGCATGAAAAAAAAAAAAATTCTAACCCTCCCCGTCAAATTTTGATGGTTTACGTTTCAAGGCATGCAGAATCCGAAAATGCAATAAAAAATTTCTGTCTGACCGCCATACGCTGTACTGGGCAATTTTCTTAGTTACCATGAAAAGAAATTGATGAGATTCGGGTTATAGGTTCCGTTCGGGGTCTAGTTGGTCCTCGAAGCTCGGCGTTACTGTCAGTCATCTCTAAGGGGTTAAAAACAGGGGTTGAAATTTTCAGACCGCCGTAGCTCGAAAACTTTCGATAGGAGGGTTTGGTTTTTTACGTTATTAAATTTGCCTCGAGCTAAAAAATTTTCTGAGACCACCCGGAGCATTGTACATCCAGCCATTCGTGTGCACCAAAAAGCTTTGTCAACACGATCGTGAATCAAACGGTATAAATCCGGCCAGGATATCATCACTAGGGAGCACCTGAGTATAATCAAGGATGGCTTTATGAAGCCGAGTTGGTTGTTCTCCAATATTATATATTTCATTTGATAAGTGATGGACTATTGGATTTTGTTGCTAGGTACTTCTGAAACTTGAACAAACGTTGAAGTATTATTGATGGGCAAGTTATTACACAGCGGTTCATTATACTTGACCACGAGGGTAGGTATTTACCACAGAAAACAGTGATCTACGCGCAAGGGGCATCTGTTTCACTCCACATCAACGTTTGTCATCGACTGAATTATTTTAGCAACATTTAACTCGTGATTCAGATAGGTACCTAGTAACGAGTACGGGGTTAAGTACTAACCTACGGAGGGTCTGCGATCTACATAATAGTATAGTATAGAATAGAATGTACTGTATACTGTATACTGTATAGAATAGTATATAAATTATATAGACGGGTTATCTATGCAGAGATCTTTGATCTGTAACAGAAGGGTATTCTGTACAAAATAATAAACCGTTGTGCGGGGATTTCCAACGTTTTTTTGTTGTCTTCCTGGCTATTGCCTGCCTCACAAAATTCCTCTTGCCCACGGTAATTGAAATCATGGTAACTGAGCTAGTGAGCTTGAGTCGATCTCATTGCCGCCAAATTTTGTTGTAACTTTTTCGTATTACGAAAACCAGTTTGTTTGGTACCGCCGGATAAAACTACGATTTTTTTGGTGGCTTTGATAATTTATGAGCTGATGTGATTTTAGGTAGGTGTAGGCACATAGGGTGCATACAGCATGCACAATATATCCTACGCTGGACCGTGGAGCAGGGTTCAGTTTTTTCTCCTCTAGGCTCCACTCAACGGCGCTTCTTCTACCACCTCTAGATGCGGCAAGTACTCATACTTGATGGGCTCCCCATTGAACGCTCCTATTTATGAGTAGATAACCAAAATGCCAGAACCTTCATGAAACTTTGCACGGCTGAAACTTGTAGAAGCGAATCCTCCGGAATCAAGTCGGACGTGGCAGTTTTGCGACTTGGTGGAAAACCGACCGAGTTGTGCAACGACAGGAAAGAGCTCTAAATATAGGTAGCTGTATAATACGACGAATGGTATAAGCCGAGGAGAAGGGGTTGGGTAAGCTGTTAAGAAATACTTGACCATGTGACCTTAGGAAGAAGCCCGTCTGGAGGCTGGAACTTGGGAGCGGGAGGGGCAGAAGCAGACCCCAGACTAAAATTAGCGACGTCGGGGAGCGCCTGGCAAGGTCACCCTGTCTGCCTCGGTCCCCGCCAATCAGAAACCTGCATTAATCTCGGAGCTTGCATTCCTCGCCCTGCACCAAAAACCTCCCCTCCGGCCTGGCTGGTCGTTCAGAAACGGCTGACTTGAGAAACCCGCCTTTTTTTTTTGCACGTGCTCTTTAGGATGGGCCCGTCCAGATGGTGTAAGAGATCTGGAGGGAGGTCTTAAAACGATTTCCCGTCTCCGAAATTCACATTCCCAGACGCAGAAAGCAACCCCGAACTCTCAGGTGCCTTGGAAATGCATCTGAGACAACAGGGCGACACATCTGGGAGCTCTGTCTGCCGCGGTAGCCAAATCTCTGGAAGTCGAGTGGGGAAGTTGCCGGAAGTTGGTCGTAAGAAGCGCTTCAGGTATATCAGTGTTACGGTGGCGTGACCGTAGGCCTTTATCTTAACTTTCCTATGAACGTACTGCGGAAGAACTATAGGGACCTTGTTACCAATACTTATTTCTTACCATAATTATCACCGTCATCGGGGTATAAAAGGATTCAATAAACTTTTAGCGAATTTTCGACGAAAATTTAGCTATTTGGCTCGTTCGAAAATTTCAAAGATGCTCCCTGTGAACCGGAAACCCCTCCAAAATCTTCATGCATCGGAGATCTAAATTATAGATTATAAATTTTTCGTGTATATATATATATATATATATATATATATATATATATATATATATATATATATATATATATATATATATATGAAATTTGGTCAATGATTGGGCCGAAGACGCCGGTAGGCGAAATATTCCCTCTGTAATTGTTTTAAGTATTTTGTATGCTGATCCCTCTGTCACCAAATTTCATATATTATATCACCAAGAGTGTTTTCCTGTTTTTAAGTTTGCACATATGTATATAGATATACTCGCCAGGGGGCAAGCCCCCTGGACCCCCAATCTCTTATCTTCTATACTTTGTATAGAACGAGGAATTTGCAACGCAATTCGAGTCCGAAATGACTCCCCGAAGAAGACACCCCATAATCAATCGATTAATGCCTCCTTCGTTTATCATAATAGTAGTATCATAGTAGTATAATAGTATCATAATAGCAACGGTATCGCGGGACAAAAAAGTGTGACATGTGACAAAAAAACTAGTTGGGGGTCGGGCTAAGAATTGCGTTGCAATTAATATATGTACACAATATGTCCCTTAATTTCCATGGTTAAAAATTCGTTCTTGCTGAGAGAAATCCGTCTCCGCAAGAGTAGTGATGAGCTCGTTACCCAGCCCGATCGCACTGTGCGCAGGTCCAGATTTACACATTTTACTGTACGATTCTAGTGAAATCGATGTGGAACTATTAAAGTATTATTCCTGATCAACCCTCAAAGTTTGAACTCATTTCAACGATATTCAGGGTAGTTACGGGCGTTTCAATTATTTCACGTTTGCGCATGCGCGGACGAAAGTTACCTTACTTTTTCAATGATTTTCATGTGGGACCATCTTCTGTAACCCAACCCGCACCTACCCTCCAAATTCCCGCCCATTTCAACCATTATTTCGGGTAGTTATGGGCGTTACAAGGAATTACCACAGACAGACAGACAGACACGGAACCAAAACGCTGCAAATCCCTGCACAACAGTTTATTATTTTGTATAGAATACCCTTCTGTTACAGATCACAGCTCTATGTATAGATAACCCGTCTATATAATATAATATGTACTATTCTATGCATAATTATGTAGATCGCAGACCCTCCGTAGGTTAGTACCTAACCCCGTACTCGTTACTAGGTACCTACCTAAATCACGAGTTAAATGTTGCTAAAATAATTCTGCCGATGACAAACAGTACCTAACAAAAAGAAACACACATAATGAAGTTCTGAAAAGAAATTGTTGATGAGGAGTGAAAAAAGTTGCAAAAGTACCTACCAACAAACTCCAGCCCCTTCTACGTAGATGGTATAATGAACCGTTGTGTAACAATTTACCGTTGAGTAATGATTTACCGTAGTAATAATTTACCCATCAATAATACTTCAACGTTTGTTCAAGTTTCACTACCTACCAACAAACTCCAAAAGAGCCATCATTTTTCAAATTAAATAATATCACAGAACAACCAACTCGACTTCATACTCCCCCAATATAATCAGGTGATCCCTACCAATGATTGGCCGTATTCACAAATTACTATTGTGGGCGCGTCTCTGGTTACGAGATTTGGTTTGAATTGTATACAATTTCATTCACACTGGAGTCGAAAATGCCTGTCGGTGCAAACTTCGGGGCCTTACTGTGAACGAACGGCTGGACGTACGATGCTCCGGATGGTCTTAAAAAACTCGCAAGTTCAAGAACTATTTAAAACCATAAAAACATTAACGTAAAAAATAGTATAGGCGTTTTGAAAATTTCAACCCCTATTTTGAACCCCTTAGAGATGACTCACAGTAACGTCGAGCTTCGAGGACCAACTAGACGCCGAACGGAACCTATAACCCGAATTTCATCAATTTTTTTTCATGGTAACTAAGAAAAGTGGCCCGTACGGCGTACGGCGTACGGTGTACGGCGTACGGCGGACAGACAGAAATATTTTTATTGCAGTTTTGGATTCTACATACCTTGAAACGTAAACCATCAAATTTTGAGGGGGGGGTAAGAATTTTTTTTTTCATGCTCGATTCCAATGGTTCATTATTGAAAATAATAAACCAAAATGTTCCTGGATGTTTAAAACGCAAAATGGTAGTGGACCCATTTCAACCATTATTTCGGGTAGTTATGGGCGTTACAAGGAATTACCACAGACAGACAGACAGACACGGAACCAAAAATGTTCCTTGATGTTTAAAACGCAAAATGGTAGTGGACGTTTTCATTTTGGAGGACATAAATTTTTTCACTCAGTCACGAATCCAAGGTTTCCCTACCTTCGGTAGTGAGGAAGCAAAATTCTGTCCTTCCGTTGTTCACCGTAGGTACTTCACTTTTTTTGTTAGTTATATTTTACATTTGGAGTCCGTTTCAGCAGTTGGTACGCGAAGCTCGGCGTTACTGTCAGTAATTTCTAAGGGTGTCAAAAATAGGGGTTGACATTTCCAGGACGCCATTATCGTGGATTTTTACGTTCTACGTTGAACTTGGGAAATTTTTGAGACCACCTGGATCATTGCACGTCCACTTTCTTGTTCGTTAACTTGACTTGTATGGATTTGATTCCATTCCATTTCAGTCTCAATCTCTTCGTACAGTAATCCACTACAATGAAGCTGTTTCGTCGACACGGGCACATGTTTTCAGAGAGGTTCGACTTCTTGAAGGTGCTGAGAAAAAAAACTGGTTTCTTGTATCACTCCTCACCTTCAAATTGATTTTAAAAACGTTTCATCAGGTGTATTGCTATTGAAATTTAACATAAATCACATTTATACTAATCTATCAGTTGTAGACATAAATATGATATACGTACTAATATTAGTATATGTAGGTACATAAGCTAAAACGATTGTTTCGAGGTACCCATATTAATTTCCTTATTACATTCCCACAAATATTTAGTGTCACCTAAGACCATATCAGGTTGAATTTAACGGAATTTAACGGATTATCCACACCAACAGTAATCCCTTCTTAACCGGTGATAATCTCGCTGGTCTAGGAGGGGGTCTCGAGTGTCCGCCCCCACTGTTACACTATGTCACATGGTAGCAGAAGCGTGGTTTGGTAGTATGCGCTGAGCACCTAATTCACCATATTCCATCCATTTTTTGTGGGCTTTCCAGAAGGATTCCTGTGCAAACATCCTGTCCCTTTGATAATGCATAAAACTATTGGCTTCCCCACCCCCTTAGCCACCCACAGAGTGTCAATATAATTAAAATATATTGCACAGCAAGCATGGGTTTGAAAAGAATTTACATCTTTACCATAGAAGACAATTCAATGGATTTTGGTATTTTAAGTCTTCATTCATTTCTACTATTTCTTCATTCGTTTCTACTCAGCATCCCTTCTAAACCCTCAAAACAAACCTCTCGTAACGAACGTGCTTACTTCGAGAGTCAACGGATTTCATTGCGTCGATGTTCCGGTCCGTTTTGAATCACTTCTCAAATAAGTCGTCTGTGGACTTGATGAGGTATTAGGAAGAAATATTGTGACAGCTCCCTTGCTTTCTGTAAATAGCAGGTACTGAGGTTCACTGATCCCTTCACCTTTAGTCCACACCCCTATGAACATCATGCGTTACGAGATATACCTATCGTTTTCTTTTTGTGATTCACTTCCGATCCCACATCTTATCTATAAAACTCTAAGTTTGTATACGTATGTTTTGAGTGGATGACCAAGCGACTGAACGGCCTTGATGCGGTTCCTTCCGGCGCGTGCTCCAAACACAGGCGGGTAACATAGGCTACATGAATTTTAAAAAACCCGACTCCTTTATCGTAAACTCAGTGGTCCTTCACGAGGATTAGAATTTTTACTTTTCGCTATAAGCGGTATAACTTTTGGAAGCGATTTCGGACGAAACATGATTTGAAGGAAATGGATTTTCTCGCCGATTCCAACGCCACCAAAACGATTTCTGTGCGATGAACCGTTCGTCTGTTATAAGGCGAACGGTGGGTACCTAGCTGAAACATCAATAGTGGCACACGGAGTTCTGCGGATAATACAGCTAGTTACCTGAATTTCTAAACTTGAATTTTCAGAAAACAGTGCTCATGACTTCGTAACAGACGTAATACCTAGTAGGTTTTATAATGTAATATATTATAATCTCGGGTTTTCGGACCCACTGCTGAAGACAAACTACCTACTTCTCAGTGTCTTTACCCTTTACTGAGCCAGGTTGTTCTGAAATTAATACTGATGTTGGGAAAAACGACCTCGTAAGGCCTGTAAAACCCTACTGTTTAAGGCCTGTTAAAATTCCATTTCTATAACAAACTACTCATATCACAATGGATGTTTCACATTTATGATGATTTTTACCTTCTGACGTAATCACACAGTGCCGGTGCGGGGTGACTATAGAATGTTTACTTGGACCTGCAGTATCATAAGGGCATTCTATGATTCCGACGTTCAAACCTCTTACATCTAACTAATATTATAACCCTACCAGGACGCTAGGTCAGGCCAAATTCTGTTTAATAACGGAAATTAACACTTATTGACCGCGTAATGAGGTGTTCCTGTTGGAAAGTCGGGCAGAAAACTTGTATGAAATTTGAATTTCGGAGTTCTTGCTAGAAATTGTGTACCTACCAGTTAAATTGCGAGTAGCTGTA
The DNA here is from genome assembly GCA_954871275.1 of Leptopterna dolabrata. Taxonomy (NCBI): domain Eukaryota; kingdom Metazoa; phylum Arthropoda; class Insecta; order Hemiptera; family Miridae; genus Leptopterna; species Leptopterna dolabrata. The sequence continues at coordinate 51,894,619 of OX940979.1, forward strand.
CGCAAATTCTGCTGAGAGCGCTGGTGCGCCAATTTAAACGATGTACAGAACTGCAATAGATGGATGGATGAAACCGCAAATTTATATACATTTTAAAAATCCGCCCTCAAAATCAAATCGAGGGAAAGGTCGCGGCAAAGGTTCTTGCAGGTTTGCCATTTCTAATGGTGGGTTGTTGGCAGCACTGAGAACCTTTGCCTCCGAGGCTTCGCTCCGCCTCTTGGGCGAACAGCCAATCATATATCAATTATAGACCACCTCATACTTCACTATTTGCCGCATTTTTACTTTTAATCACCCTCATCACACTTATTTAACACTTATTTTTGAAAACGAACTTCAAACTAAGTTGGTAATATTTTTCCAGGAGTTCTAAATATTTGTTTTTCAAAAATAAATGTTGACGAATATTCCCCATTCGGATATTGAGATTGAGATATGGATGTCCAACAGAGTACAAAATTATGGTGGCAAAGCCTGTATAATGACAGGGACAGTTACAAAGGTTTATTGTTTAGCTGTATAGATGCTCCTTCGGCGTGGATCACGGTTTCTGTGGTCAGTACCTACCTTCGTGCTTGCCCTATGAAAGCCCTAAATCGAGTACTGGAGCCGGCCCCGCAATTACAGTTTATGTAATGTGGTGTTATATATATTTAAGGAGTGATTTAATATTGAGATTAAAAACTTTGTGTGCCTCAAATGTCTCCTTAATGAATAAACAGCGTCTGTAAACGTGTCAGTACTCTCTGAGAGATAGTGCAATGGGCAAATTTTGTCGGTTGCTTTATCTCTCAGGAGGTTTATTGACAATGTTACCCATCGATTTCTACCAGTTTATGATGTGTTTGTTCTCACAGTGTTAAAATATGATTTCGATTAATCGAGGCGATCATTCGATTAACCGAGGCGATCATACAAGTTTGGAAAACGCAGGAAGAAGATACAGAAGCATTTTTTGAGCGCCATTACTTGGACGCCTCAGCTGCAGCTGCAGCGAGTTGAAGAAAAAAGTCTTTTGTTAGTGAAAGCAACGTGCGCACATCTCATCCGACTGGTTAGAAGTCGAACGGTTGTCTTGCTTGTGTGGGTCGTTGAGTTGAGATCGGGGAACACGATGGTGTTTGTGTAGCGAGGACGGGGGAGTGATCTCATCATCTCGCCCTTGAGACACTGCTCCCATGACGCTCATATCAGTCGTACAGGAATGAACGAGATCAAATTCTGGTGACGTCATCATGAAACGCTCAGATTAAGATTCGGAGAGGCTTATCATGATCAACTCTTGCATAGCGCCATCATATTGGGTGCTCACTAGGTATAACCGCTGCTGAGTCTATCCAACCCGAGTCGGTCCATCCGCTACTCCTCAAATCCCAGGTACGTTATTTCAAGAGGACTGGCCCGAAGACACAACATATTGATATCAGTGTATGTACTGTAGCAAACCATCAAACCAATACTCGTTGCTCATTGACCGTTCTTCGGACTAGGTCTAAGAACCACCGGAAAACGCGAAAGAGCTCACGACCTGCTATCAGCTGTTCTTCCAGTAATCCTGTGTGATTGTCCCAAAACCTTTCGAGAACTTTTTGGGGCCGCCGACGGAAAAAGTTTTAAAAGAGGGAAATCGGTTTAATCGATTTATTAGATATCTTCTAGAGTATCCTAGATTTGCAACAGCCTCCCCTGTGAGCGGTGGGGGAGGGGGGGGGGGGGTCCTAAAAACGACCGTTTTTAAATTTTTTCAGATTTTTGCTTATTACCCTAAAATATGCATCCTACAGAAAAAAAAAAAATTGCTCGTAATAAATTAAAGATTATTAAATTCTGCGTCGCTGGACTATCCTCAACGTGTAATTCGACCCGGCAGTATGGCCGAAATGAACGGTCTCAACATCGCTGATAAACATGATACAGCGAGTTTAATCGTCCGTACCGTCGAAGCGGCTGTTCTAAATGAAAAAAAAAAAAAAAACGCTGCAAATCCCTGCACAACGGTTTATTATTTTGTATAGAATACCCTTCTGTTACAGATCACAGCTCTATGTATAGATAACCCGTCTATATAATATAATATGTACTATTCTGTGCATATTTATGTAGATCGCAGACCCTCCGTAGGTTAGTACCTAACCCCGTACTCGTTACTAGGTACCTACCTAAATCACGAGTTAAATGTTGCTAAAATAATTCTGCCGATGACAAACAGTACCTAACAAAAAGAAACACACATAATGAAGTTCTGAAAAGAAATTGTTGATTAGGAGTGAAAAAAGTTGCAAAAGTACCTACCAACAAACTCCAGCCCCTTCTACGTAGATGGTATAATGAACCGTTGTGTAATAATTTACCGTTGAGTAATGATTTACCGTAGTAATAATTTACCCATCAATAATACTTCAACGTTTGTTCGTTTCACTACCTACCAACAAACTCCAAAAGAGCCATCATTTTTCAAATTAAATAATATCACAGAACAACCAACTCGACTTCATACTCCGTCAATATAATCAGGTGATCCCTACCAATGATTGGCCGTATTCACAAATTCCTATTGTGGGCGCGTCTCTGGTTACGAGATTTGGTTTGAATTGTATACAATTTCATTCACACTGGAGTCGAAAATGCCTGTCGGTGCAAACTTCGGGGCCTTACTGTGAACGAACGGCTGGACGTACGATGCTCCGGATGGTCTTAAAAAACTCGCAAGTTCAAGAACTATTTAAAACCGTAAAAATATTTACGTAAAAAAATGGTATAGGCGTTTTGAAAATTTCAACCCCTATTTTGAACCCCTTAGAGATGACTCACAGTAACGTCGAGCTTCGAGGACCAACTAGACGCCGAACGGAACCTATAACCCGAATTTCATAAATTTTTTTTCATGGTAAGTAAGAAAAGTGGCCCGTACGGCGGACAGACAGAAATATTTTTATTGCAGTTTTGGATTCTACATACCTTGAAACGTAAACCATCAAATTTTGAGGGGGGGTAAGAATTTTTTTTTTCATGCTCGATTCCAATGGTTCATTATTGAAAATAATAAACCAAAATGGACACATGTCAGATTCGCGGATAACAGAAAATATAAGTACATATGAATTTTCTATTTGTATACCTATATGACCGAATTTAACATGTAAGGTGCTTGCTGAACGCAGCATTTGGTGTTCTACAACTTTCATTCTAAAAGGTTTTCACTTTTTTTAATTTAGAACAGCCGACACACACTTTATAAACCTTCACGTATCATTTTTCCATGTTTGGTGGTGGGGGGGGGGGGGGGGGGAGAAGACCGAACATAAGGTTGATTTTTGACCAAAGAGTGAAGAATTGAGGTTGTAACGAAGGTTCAGCTCCCAAAATTCATTTTTCATGGGTCAAAAATGGGGCATTGTCTGAAATCACCATAGATTTGTATAATAACACTATAAGTAGTAGCAACAGTTCAATTAGGCAATTAAATCGCACTGTGAATGATCAATGATAATTTATAAAAAAAATAGGAGCCTAATTCGTGTTGGGGGGGGGGGGGGGGGGGATTGGAGGAGACTATAAGCAACAGCTATTTCAGTTATTGCGCATGAAAGAAACAGTAAATGAACAGCCAACATTTCTGTAGGTGTGTCCAGTGCTATTATAAACCCATGTGACAAGGGATGCAGCGTTTTTCAGGTTCTCTAGGACCAATGAATTCAGAATAAATTTGAGATCGACCATTCCATGAACCGATACCATTCCATGTTTAGCCCATATTTACGTTGCCCGCAAATAGAATCTACGGTGATGATTTTGATAGTCAGGATTTTTCACCATTGACTCCCCTAACACCTATACTGCCGATATTTTTTTTTTTTAAACCCAACCGGAAATACCGACTACCCCTCGCCAGACCGAACCCTCAACTCCTCCCCCTAGGTCATGTCCTTTTGTGTGTTGGAAAGGGTGATAAACACCATAATACGGTTCTTTCGGTGAGGTACGGAAAAGAACAAAAAAGGCTACAAAAATAGAAAAGCACATCCCAATGCGCCTCGCCCAGTTCACACATATAGAAAATGTTTTCATCCCATTCAGACACCACCAAATAACGACTTCCCTTCTTCACTTAGCCACCTTCGCGGACTTTTTTCTAGTTTTATTCTATTTTTTTTTCTCTTTTCAGTTCGCCCCCAGTTTGAATGTAAAGGGGGAAAGAGAACATCTGCTCGAAAAAATTAGACACCTCTTTCAAATTTTATCAAGGCCGAAAAACGGATAACCAATGCCCCGTGAAAGACCGGAAATGCAGCGCATTGATTTCATTGGGCAGCTGTCGGTTGTTCTAATCCGCGGATTGGTGGCAGTTGGGAACGACATCACAGGCTCATTAACTTGATGAATAAAGACAGGCGCTACCTACATAACGATAAACTTTACGTATTGTTAACGACTACCAGCCTACTGTCATTTTGCTTCCTCACTACCGAAGGCAGGGAAGCCTTGGATTCGTGATTGAGCAAAAAAATTTATGTACTCTAGAATGAAAATTTCCACTAGCATTTCGCGTTTCAGGAATCAGGGAACATTTTTGGTTCCGTGTCTGTCCGTCTGTCTGTCTGTCTGTCTGTGGTAATTCCTTGTAACGCCCAGAACTACCAAAAATAATGGTATAAACCTGCTGAAATTTGGAATATAGGTGCGGGTTGGGTCACAGATGGTCCCTTACCAAAATCATTGAAAGAGTACCGTAACTTTCGTCTGCACATGCGCAAACGTGGAATACGTGGAACGCCCATAACTACCCTAAATATCGTTGAAACGAGTTCAAACGTGGAGGGTCGATCAGGAATAATAATTTAATTGTTCCAAATGAATTTCGTTTGAATTATGCAGTAACGTTCGTGTGCGCATGCGCGAACATGAAATGTTGACCATTTCCTTGTAGCGCTTCTATCTTTCTACGCGAAAAATAGTCGTACAGATCTGAAATTTTGAGGGTACATGCGGGTTGAACCGCAGATGGTCTCGTATCATGACGAACCTACCCAACTATTCTGTACGTTCATTTATTCTGCATTTCATTACGTTCATTTATTCCCAATTATTCTGCATGCGCAAACGTGAAATACTTGAAACGCCCATAACTGCCTTAAATATATTTGAAATGAGTTCAGATTTGGAGGATCGATGAGGAATAATACTTTGATAGTTCGATATGAATTTCACTGAAATCGTACCGTAGCTTTCGTCTGCGCGTGTGCTAACATGAAATGTTGACAATTTCTTTGTAACGCTTCTAACTACGCGAAAAATAGTCGTAGGGAGCTGAAATTGTGAGGGTAAACGCGGGTTGGATCGCAGATGGTCCCGTTTCAAAATCATGGAAATCGTTTCGTCTGCCCATACGCAAATGTGAAATACTTGAAACGCCCATAACTATCTTAAATATCTTTGAAATGAGTTCAGATTTGGAGGGTCGATCATAAATAATACTTCAATTGTTCCAAATGAATTTCGTTTGAATCATACAGTAGCTTTCGTCTGCGCATGCGCGAACATGAAATATTGACCATTTTCTTGTAACGCTTCTAACTACGCGAAAAATAGTCGTAAAGAACTGAAGTTTTGAGGGTACATGCGGGTTGAATCGCTGGTGGATCCGTTCCAAAATCATGGGAATCGTTTCTTCTGCGCATGCGCAAACGTGAAATACTTGAAACGCCCATAACTACCTTAAATATCTTTGAAATGAGTTCAGATTTGGAGGATCGATGGGGAATAATACTTTGATAGTTCCATATGAATTTAATTGAAATCGTACCTTAACTTTCGTCTGCGCATGCGCGAACATGAAATATTGACCATTTTCTTGTAACGCTTCTAACTACGCGAAAAATAGTCGTAAAGAACTGAAGTTTTGAGGGTACATGCGGGTTGAATCGCTGGTGGATCCGTTCCAAAATCATGGGAATCGTTTCTTCTGCGCATGCGCAAACGTGAAATACTTGAAACGCCCATAACTACCTTAAATATCTTTGAAATGAGTTCAGATTTGGAGGATCGATGGGGAATAATACTTTGATAGTTCCATATGAATTTAATTGAAATCGTACCTTAACTTTCGTCTGCGCATGCGCTAACATGAATTATTGACCATTTCTTTGTAACGCTTCTAACTACGCGAAAAATAGTCGTAGGGAGCTGAAATTGTGAGGGTAAACGCGGGTTGGATCGCAGATGGTCCCGTATCAAAACGAACCTACCCAACTGTTCTGTACGTTCATGCGATTGAAGTGAGGAAGCTGTACTGCCTACTCGAATTGGCAGACTTTTTACAGGACGCCGATTTCCCCCAGTGCAGTTTATTGCTCGTGCAAGAAACAAATGCGCGAAGGTGTATCGAGTTTTAATACGAGAAAGTAGCTCGAGGGCAAAGGGAGCCGGCGGGCTTGGGGGATCGATAGGCAGTGTCTGGAGCACAATGACCCGAACATCACCATCTTACCGCCCATCAACCCGTTACCAACACCAGCAACCGGCAGCCGCAGCCCCGAAAAGTGGGGTTTAGGAGGCCCATTGCTCAACAGCTGTTAACCCAAGGATTGTCCCAGTAGTGATCCGAACTACCCCCGTGGTGTTTATTAAAACGCTGCGAAGTCCTTGTCACATGGGTTATTATTCTACTGGATTTACCTACAGAAATGCTGGCTGTTCATTTATTGATTCTTTCATGCGTAATAATCAAAAGAGCTATTTCTGGAGGTTTCCATTAATTTTGGCCCGTAAAACACAAATTAGGTAGGTACCTACGCTCCTTTTTTTTTTTTTTAAACTATCTTATTGGTAGTGCAATTTAATCGTCTTGATCCACGTGTTGACACTTTTTCCAGGTTTATTATTTAAACTGATGGTGATTTCAGACGATTTCCCAGGTTTTTCACTCATAAAAAATCAATTTTGGGAGCTGAACATTTGGTAGAACTCAATTTTCCACTCTTTGGTCAAAATCGACTTCATATTCGGTCTTCTCGTCACCAAAAACATGAAAAACGATACCTCAAAAGCTCGTTTTTCTAACATGTTGCTAAAACACAAAAAGTACCTATTTTTACACACATTTTCACTCATAACACCCCTGGGTATATTCCGATCGGGCTGAAAAGTTTCGGGACACAACTACGGCCCAAATGGAGCATGTGTGCGAAAGAACGACTTTTTTAGACCGAAAATGAAGCCTGTACACGTGATACGGCGGACGGACATTGCATTTTTGGAATCTACGCACCTTGAAACGGAAAAGAAAAAAGTTTGAGGGGGTGTTATAAAAATTTTTTGCTGAGCGAATACATTCACAGCGTATTATTCACAGAATAATAAACCAAAACGCTGCAAAGTCCTTGTCACATGGGTTTATTATTCTATTGGACATACCTACAGACATTTTTGGCTGTTCATTTATTGTTTTGGTTTATTATTCTGTGAATAATACACCTATGTATTCGCTCAGCAAAACATTTTTATAACACCCCCTCAAAATTTTTTCTTTTCCGTTTCAAGGTGCCTAGATTCCAAAAATGCAATGTCCGTCCGCCGTCCGCCGTATCACGTGTACCGGCTTCATTTTCGGTTTAAAAAATTCGTTCTTTCGCACACATGCTCCATTTGGGCCCTAGTTGTGTCCCGAAACTTTTCAGCCCGATCGGAATATACCCAAGGGTGTTATGAATGAAAATGTGTGTAAAAATAGGTACTTTTTGTGTTTTAGTAACATGTTAGTAAAATGAGCTTTTGAGGTATCGTTTTCCATGTTTTTGGGGACGAGAAAACCGAATATGAAGTCAATTTTGACCAAGGAGTGGAGAATTGAGATTGTACCAGATGTTCAGCTCCCAAAGTTGATTTTTTATGAGTCAAAAACTTGTGAAATCGCCTGAAATCACCATCAATTTGGTTCAAGTTGGATCAAGACGATTAAATGGTACTACCAATGATCAAGGATAATTTGAAAAAAAAAACAAAACAGGGAGCGTACCTAATTCAAGTTTTGGGGGCCGAAATTGGTGGAAACCACCAGAAATAGCTATTTCGATTATTACGCATGAAAGAAACAATAAATGAACAGCCAGCATTTCTGTAGGTATGTCCAGTAGAATAATAAACCCATGTGACAAGGACTTTGCAGCGTTTCTTTCATGTGCAATTATTGAAATGGCTATTTTTTATGGTTTCCACCAATTCTGGCTCCCCAAAACACGAATTAGGCTGGGCTTTAAAAAAAAAATAAATAAAAAGATTATCTTTGCTCATTGATAGTACCATTTAATTGTCTTGATTCACCTGTTGACACTACTTCTAATGTTATTATACAAACGTATGGTGATTTCAGACTAGTTCCCATGTTTTTGACTAATAAAAAATGAATTTCGGGAGCTTAACCTTCGTTACAACCTCAGCTCTTCACTCTTCGGTCAAAGTCAACTTCATGTTCGGTCTTCTCGCCCTACAAAACATGGAGAACTATACCTCATAAGCTCATGTTAGCTAAAGCCTCGAACATACCTCGAAACCCCCTATTTTTACGCCCATTTTTCCCCCATATCACCCCTCGGTATATGCCTAGGACCCGAATGTGTTCCCAAATGTGGACCCAAACTGTGTGCGGAAAAACGAAGATTTTAGATCAAAATTTAACTTAGTATATTCAAGGCTGAAACTTCGTTAGAACCTCAGTTTTCCACTCTGGTCAAAATTGACTTCATATACGTCTTCTCTTCCCAAAACATGGAAAACGATTCCTCAAAAGCTCATGTTACTAAATGTTTCGAAAACACAAAAGTACCTATTTTTATACCCATTTTCACTCATAACACACCTGGGTATATTCCGATCGGGCTGCAAAGTTTCGGGACACAACTAGGGCCCAAATGGAGCCTGCGTGCGAAAGGACGAATTTTTTTGACCGAAAATGAAGCCGGTATGCACGATACGGAGGGCGGCGGACGGACATTGCATTTTCTGAATCTGCGCACCATGAAACGTGAAAGAAAAACATTTTGAGGGGGTATTACAAAAATTGTTTCCTGGGCGGGTACATAGGTGTATTATTCACAGAATAATAAACCAAAAACGTATGGTACAGATGAAAATATCTCTGTTGATAATGTGCTAGTTTTCTGCACGAGACTGGAAACCTTCGATCCGAAAGAGGTTCTGGTTTCGATCAATTATTTTCAATTATGGATCGTTGGGATCGAGCATGAAACATTTTTTAACCCCCCCTCCCCCCTCTCCCCAAAATTGTATGGTTTCCGTTTCAAGGTACGTAGAACGCGAAATACGAATTAACAAAATTTCTGGCCGTCCGCCGTACTTTTTAAATTTTTATTATTTGCCATGAACCAAAATTAATGAAATTTGATGTAAGTCCCATTTGAGGTCTAGTTGGCCCACGAAGCTCGGCGTTACTGTCAGTCTTATCTAAGGGGTGAAAAATAGGGTTTGAAATTTCCTGGACGTAGTAGCTCGTAAACTTTCAACAGAAGGTTATGATTTTTTTTTACATTTTTAAATTTAATTGATCTCATACTAAGTAAAGATAAATAATTTTTTGAGACCACCCGGATCATTGTACCTGCATCCAACCGTTCGTTTGCACCGAAAAGCTTCGTCAACATGATTGTGAATGAAACAGTACACATCCAGCCCAGATATCATTGCTAGGGAACACCTGATTATATTCACGGATGGCTGTATGAAATCGAGCTAATTGTTCCGTGATAATATTTCACTTGAAGGGCTGTTATTTTGGATTTTGTTGATAAGCTTTTTGACTTGAACAAAGAACGTTATGCTTCATGACATATCATTAATGATAGATTTCTTGAATCCACGCATATTTGTGAAACTGTAATTCGTCGGCCGGCTTCAGTACTCGATTTAGGGCTTTCCTGGAGGGAGCACGAAGATAGGTCTTGAGTGATCTACGTAGAAGGGGCTCCTTACAGGTAAGTAATGAACCCTTGTGCATTTTGCAGCGTTTTGTCACTTCGACATACTTTATGCTTCATGAATACAACAAATAATATTTAATGATAGAATTATTGAATCCCGCGCATTTTTATGAAACTGTTATTCCCGGGCCGGCCCCAATATTCGATTTATGGGGGAGGGGAGAGCTCGAGGGTAGGTATTGACCAGAGAAAACAGTGATCTACGCAGAGAGGCAGGTAAATAATGGACCGTTATGTAATAATTAACAGGTTTTGGTTTATTATTTTCAATAATGAACCATTGGAATCGAGCATGAAAAAAAAAATTCTTACCCCCCCTCAAAATTTGATGGTTTACGTTTCAAGGTATGTAGAATCCAAAACTGCAATAAAAATATTTCTGTCTGTCCGCCGTACGCCGTACGCCGTACGGGCCACTTTTCTTAGTTACCATGAAAAAAAATTGATGAAATTCGGGTTATAGGTTCCGTTCGGCGTCTAGTTGGTCCTCGAAGCTCGACGTTACTGTGAGTCATCTCTAAGGGGTTCAAAATAGGGGTTGAAATTTTCAAAACGCCTATACCATTTTTTTACGTAAATATTTTTACGGTTTTAAATAGTTCTTGAACTTGCGAGTTTTTTAAGACCATCCGGAGCATCGTACGTCCAGCCGTTCGTTCACAGTAAGGCCCCGAAGTTTGCACCGACAGGCATTTTCGACTCCAGGGTGAATGAAATTGTATACAATTCAAACCAAATCTCGTAACCAGAGACGCGCCCACAATAGGAATTTGTGAATACGGCCAATCATTGGTAGGGATCACCTGATTATATTGGCGGAGTATGAAGTCGAGTTGGTTGTTCTGTGATATTATTTAATTTGAAAAATGATGGCTCTATTGGAGTTTGTTGGTAGGTAGTGAAACTTGAACAAACGTTGAAGTATTATTGATGGGTAAATTATTACTACGGTAAATCATTACTCAACGGTAAATTATTACACAACGGTTCATTATACCATCTACGTAGAAGGGGCTGGAGTTTGTTGGTAGGTACTTTTGCAACTTTTTTCACTCCTCATCAACAATTTCTTTTCAGAACTTCATTATGTGTGTTTCTTTTTGTTAGGTACTGTTTGTCATCGGCAGAATTGTTTTAGCAACATTTAACTCGTGATTTAGGTAGGTACCTAGTAACGAGTACGGGGTTAGGTACTAACCTACGGAGGGTCTGCGATCTACATAATTATGCATAGAATAGTACATATATTATATTATATAGACGGGTTATCTATACATAGAGCTGTGATCTGTAACAGAAGGGTATTCTATACAAAATAATAAACCGTTGTGCAGGGATTTGCAGCGTTTTTTTAAATACATTTATTTTTTATAAGAGAACAACAGGGAAATAATATAGATTATTTTAAGAGCTTCTCCTCACTATAAGAATTAACTTCCTCGACACATAAAGACCGACCAGACCGATATTTGAGGACTATCACGAATAGAAGCCTCCTTCAAGTTTCATGTTACTTTATCTAACATTCTTCTTTCGCAACAATAATGTATTTTTTATACAATAAATTTTTCTGGAAAGTAAAAAAATTGACTCTTTTACAAATAAATGAACCAACTTTGATATTAGAATAACATAAAATAACAAAAATTTGCATCAAACAGCACCGGCAAAATAACTAAAATTTAAACCGAATATTATTTATTAATGCCCAAGACTATTATTTCTTTCTTAAATTATTTATCCCATTTGCCTATCTATTTCTCTTAATCTATAACCAATTAATCCGATAACGGAAGATATTGGTGAAACTACCCCGGCCAATTCGGTTTAGCCTATCGACACCTAACTATGCATTACATACCTAGCTATGTTATTCAAATTCAACCATGTCAAGTTGTAGACCTTAAAATTTTAAGTGAATGATATTACTAGGATGGAGGAAAATCGCAGTAGAACATTTTGCGATTCCTTAAAAGTATGTTTAAAACGTTGGCCAATTCAAACGTAAGTCCTCTGAACCTTCGGATTTGGACCCGTATTGATGGTCTATAAATAGGTTATATCATTATTGGCGTAAATTTACTCCGTGCATTCTAATTTCAATTAACGTAGTTATAGCTGTATGTCAAATGACAATGCCCCATTATTCAGTGGCGTGAATTATAAAATGAACGCCTACATGCACCCCGTTGATTACAGAGTAACATTAACACGTGGATGCACAGAACGTGTGATTGGTAGGACCCCATAAATAATGCAGCTTCCGCGTGCCTCCAAGCATGCGAAGGGGCAACACGCGAAGAGTTGATATTGAAATGGGATCACGCTTAGCCCGCTTGCATGGGACCATTGTTTATCCGTATCCAGATAGGTCGAGGTGAATACTTACTCAGTGAAGTTTGCTGAAAGAGCGATTGTCTATCTCGAGCTCTTTGTTTAGAGGAGAACGAAGATTAACAATTTAATGTGATACGGAGAATCACTTTCTTTCGTTGCGCACGAGAGGTGAAACTGATTGCAAATATTGTGAACGGTCTGAAGGCAGTTGGTCTCACATTTTATGTCTCACATGTCTCATATTTATTTCATTTTTATTTTCATTATATTTTTGTGGATCAAACTGGAATGATGTTGAAGAAGAAAGAAAAATGATTTATTATTCCAACTCGTGTCTCCGGGATGAAATAAATCTCTACCCAAAATAAAGAAATCTCTTACTTCCACTCTAATTTCTCTCCATACCTTTGTGATCGTCCAGCACTTCGTGATCTTTACAAGGTTTTACATGAATTCCCCACTGCCGAAGATATTTATGCAGGAAGATATTCCTTGTAACCGCCATTTCATTATTAAGTTTTTGATGGTACCTATGTCCGTCAGTCTTATCTCATCGAATTAGAGATTGTCTTATCTCATCGAATTAAACCAAACAATTAAGTTCGGAGATAATGTAGGTTTTATTCCCTTGTTGGCCCCTTATGAATTTCATTGATATAGAAATAAATTATTATAGCCTCTGCGCATGAGTTAACAAAAATTTTGTAACTTGGGTGCGTCCACTAATTGACTGATTTCAGTGGAATTTTAGGAACATTGCAGATGAGGTTTTGCATTGGGTAATTCATATTTGATTCATCAGCTAAGTAATAATTGTGCATTAATCTTACAAACGACGACGTAAGGATGTTATATTATTGCCCACCGACTTTGCAGGTATTTTTCATGCTGGTTTAGTTTGGTTGGTCATATAACCCCACCAACAACATCTTCAGCACATACACCACACAAACACGCACAGCAAGCAAGAACAACAAGTTACACACAGTCATGACAACATTCACCCCTGCAACAAATGACGAATAAATAAATAAGATTTAAAAAAAAAAAATAACTATTTGATGACTGTATTGGTATAACAAAAAATGAGTAAATAGTAAATTTCTGAATTTCTTCGTTCGTGAAATACCTCCCCGCTGTTTGCGTATTTCTAACCTGTTATTTTACAACAATAGATCATATAATTAGCGGGAATTGCCTGTTAGAGGGAGGCCACAATGCGATCGTGACTTCTCGCTCTTCACCCCATTAGCGGTCTAACTGGTCACGTTTGCGCTATTTAATTGAACTTCGTGACGTCAAAAATTCACGTTCTGTCACCAGTCTACATACTGGAAAGACACACTACAGTAGGTACACGATATATAATTATTGTTTCATTGCGTGTAATTATAATAATGTGATTCTGTCGATTTAAGTGCCTGAATGAGCTTCCAGCGAGGGAACTTGACTAGACAATTTTACTCTTACCTGTGCTTCGTCGTTGCAAATTTCGATGGGTTATTTTGTACAGTCGACTCTCGGTAAATCGACTCTCGACGATGAGGAATGGATTTTTGTTGTGTTCAAATTGTAGGTCCAACGGAGAACTTTCCAAAAAGGTGCTACGAGTATTATGATGCGTCGGAAATGAACGAAAGTGGATGAAAAAGGTGAAGGAAAAAGCGTGTGAGGTCGTCTGGTATGTGTGTTGCCTTCTCCCTCCCACACGTGGGAACGAGTGAGACCGAGATGCATACCAACTGACGTCACGCTTTTCTTCTTTGTCTCATTCCCGCCAAACTACGCCGATTTAGGGGCTGAAAAATTGGTTTCAGGGGTTTTGCGAGGTTGCTGAATCCGATTATGTGGTCAAAAGCAGCAACTTCCAACCCACGTCCATACCTCATTCGAATTTCTCAGTTAATCGAACAAATGCGTCGGTCCCCAGAGAATCTCTCGTTAATTCGAATCATCAACAATGACCGCACAATATGCAGATGATACTGGTATCCTGGCAGCAGGGGACACAGCGCGAGAGGCAGAGGAGTATCTGCAACAACATCTCGACGAGGTGAGCCGGTGGTGTCGAAGATGGAAGGTCAAGATTAACCCATCGAAATCTTCACTGACGACCTTCACTCTCCGCCGAGGATCGCTCTCGAACCTCAACCTCGATGGGGACGCCATACCGCACAAGTCCGAAGTGCGATACTTGGGGCTGCTGCTGGACCGTCGACTCACATGGAGAGGACATATCAACCGCACTGTGAGTGAGATGAAGCGGCGTGTATACCAGCTATGGCCATTAATGAACCCAGGGGCGAAGTTAGACCTCAACAACAAAAGACTGGTGTACACGTCGCTCATCAAACCAATATGGGCGTATGCCTGCGAGATCTGGGGCTCCGCCTGCACAACATCTCTTCAAAAAGTGCAAGTCATGCAAAATAAAGTACTGAGGCAGATCTGCGGAGCCCCATGGTTTGTCCGGAATGAGGTCCTCCATCAGGACCTGAGGATGGAGACGGTGAGGGAGAGGATTGAGGTGGCCTACAGAGCACTCAAGGAAAGAGCTGTGGGTCATTTCAACCCTCAAGTTGAAGCGATATCGGGCCCTCCACCAACCCAAAGTCGCCGGCTGAAGAGGAGACAGCTGAGAGACAATTCAGATCCAACCAACCTATAAATACGCACATCATCATGACACGATCCAAGCAACATATAACATGCCCAAACACAACTCCCTCCCCACATTAGCCTACCAGGCAATATTGTGAATAAATTGATTGAATTGAAAAAAAAAAAAAAAAAAAAAAAAAAAAAATAAATAAATAAATAGAAAAATGTAAATCTTATGTGTTTTGATACACTTGGTAAATTGAAGTAATATTGACGGCACGCCACCCGCGAACCCGCTATAATTCGAAGTCAGTCAGCCCCTACACTAAGTAATTCGAAGTTTTGTTTGTTTGTTTGTTTCAACCAACTGGAGCCACCGGTGTCTAAGTAGGTGATGACATTTTCTCGGGTTTTTTTACTGTGGACAAACGCACTTCATACTGTGGACATACGCACTAGACTACGCAAGAATGCAACATTTGAAACAAAAGAAAATTAATGATTTTTTTCCAAAAACTAAACGTGTATTTACTAAGTACAACATCGTCTTCTGTTTGTATGTAGTTCCATTCCAAGTATTTATTTTGTCTGCGTTCATTCTTTCTTGAAGTTAACCAACATTAAACTAGCCTAGAACTACAGTATGTCGTACATGTACCTACCTGTAAGATCCAGAATTGAAGAATGACCCTTCTAGCCGTTATTTAGAAGAGTTATATTTCCGTATCCTGTCTACCCAGGATCTGGGGTTTGTTCTTGTGGATTTGTTTTCCAAAGGTAGGGATGTACAGATTGTTCAGGTCTTGTTCCCAGTTTGAGAAGTTGTGGTTAACATTCAGCTTGTACTAACTGCTAGCCAGAGGTAAAAACAAATTACTGTCTTTCTTCAATCTGAATCTTATTCATCAGCCTAGTCATCAAAATCAACTTATGCACCTATATGTATTTTATTTATTAAATAAAAAGTGTTTTTCAAAATTCTTACTCCCTCGTTAATCCGAATTTATTTGATCCACCCTCTCATTAATTGAACTATTCAGTAAATCGGACTCTCAGTAATTCGAAATTGTTCAAGGTCCTGTGAGTTTCGAATTACCGAGAGTCGACTTTACTTGTTCCCTGCTCACCTACAGACTGTACTTTTCTGAACGGATTACGTCTATGTAGTTTGGGATGGAAGCGTCAGTGGGAATCCGGGTCAGTTATTCGTGCTGGAGGATGTCTGTCTTTTCCTTGAGAAAAACTTCCGACTCAGAATTTTGAGCATTTAATCTGTGAAGGTTGGACCAAAGTGATATGAATATAGACATAGTGGTATTTTTATATCACAGGATTAGACTAACTGAGCATACTTACCTAATCAATTGTTTGGTGTCACGTCTACGTCAGGGGGCGACTCCACGGCGCCGGTAATGGCGTCGCAGTAAATGCTACGAAAAGGTAATATTGGGTTTAATGATTTGGTGGATCGTGATGAATACACAGGCAGAATTAAGATTTGACTGCGAATTGTATACCTACCCATCTCCTGTCAAAAAAATACGCGCTGGAGTGCCCCAGGGAAGCGTTATGCGGCCGTGTATATATATATATATATATATATATATATATATATATATATATATATATATATATATATATCCACGATCTTCCTATGCTAGGGCTTCCCTCATTTGCCTCCGTGTTTGCCGACGACCTGGTCTTTGCCACATCTGACCCGTGTTTTGAAACTGCCTCATCTCAGCTGCAACACGATGTGGACCGTCTCAAGGATTGGTGTACCAAGTGGCGACTCAAGATCAATGCTGCGAAGTCTAGGGACGTTACGTTTACCTATAGACGTAAATTCGACTACACGCCTATTAGATTTTCCACAGCAGTCATACCCAAAGCTGCATCCTACAAGTATCTAGGCGTCGTACTTGATCAACGGTTAACCTTCCGGGAGCACATAAGTGACTTGATCAAATGGCTGCGGAATCGCACAAAGATGCTGACACCTCTCCTTCACAGCCCTTACTTTTCAATCGACAACAGGATGCTGGTATACAGCACCATGATTAGGCCCATATGGGCATACTCTGTGCCGATATGGGGAATCTGTTCTGCATCACAATTCCGCAGATTCGAGCAGCAACAAAACAAGACCCTTCAGAGAGACATCGTGCGTGCTCCCTCTCTTGTAAGGAATGCCACCATATACAGCGACTTTGGGCTGGAGACCCCCAGCGAGTTCAGGCAAAGGCTCATGGAAACCTTCATTGCCGCATCCAGGAGCAATCCAAACCCACTGGTCGTCCAAGGTATTGAACCATACGAAGTCGCTCGACTGAAACTTCCACGCCATCTCTCCTCATTTTTGCCAGAAATGTTTGATTGATTTTTATTTATTATTTTTATTTGAAGTATTTTACTCCGATATTGACCTTATAATTATTGAAGCAATATAACTAAAGGCTTTAACTATTATGTCTCTACAGAATTACATTAAGGTATATTACTTGTAATGGTCTTACTGAATAAATCATGATTAAAAAAATAAAAAAAATAAAAAACTGCCAATTGCACATCATCTCTGCAAGTTTTTCTACTTTGAAGTGTCTTCAACGAATGATGTTATCTCTCTGGAAATAACCTGTAAGGAGAGTCCGCATGTGGCGAGGGGGGTCGTCCAAAAGGCGATTCACTACAGTTACATTATGTCTGTAGGGTTCCTCACGCAGAACGAGGGGCTGCAGAGAGGCGGATGCCGAAAAACCCGATTACCATAAACCCAACGCAAGGTGGCTAGAGAAAAAACTGATCAGGTGCTGAGAGGGATTCACGAATGAATTGGAGGGATGCAAATATTGGGGTAGCAAGTGTACCAGGCTTGTGGTGACTGGG
Organism: Leptopterna dolabrata; assembly: GCA_954871275.1. Taxonomy (NCBI): domain Eukaryota; kingdom Metazoa; phylum Arthropoda; class Insecta; order Hemiptera; family Miridae; genus Leptopterna; species Leptopterna dolabrata. The sequence goes on from OX940979.1 coordinate 51,912,438, forward strand.
GAGGGCTATGAATGGGATCACGACCTCCGATCTGCCTTTTACGCGAGGTCAACTAATCGGCCGATTCGGCTTGTCACTTTATTGAAAATCATCAATTATTTATTCAGTAAGGTTCAGTACATAAATTATAAGTACAATGATGTCCCGTGCGTTGGACATCATATTAGTAACTTGGGTTATAATCCCAAGCTATATAAGTACAATATATACGAAAAGGTGAAAATCTATCATTTAGATCTCCGATGCATGAATCGGATTTTGGAGGGGTTTCCGGTTCACAGGGAGCATATCTGAAAATTTTGAGCGAGTCAAATAGCTAAATTTCTTTGGAAATTCGCTAAAACGGAGTTATTGAAAGGTTGTATGTTTCCACTAAATACACAAATAATGTACTGTTCGGTTTAGGTTATTAAACCATCGTCAGTAACGAACATTTACTATTACAGTATAAGTAAATATATAGGTTATAGTAACTACAAGTGAGTATTATAGTAACTATAATAGTTGGTAATAACTGTAATAACTATGTATAATAGTACTAGGTATAGTTTGTTTGGTGTGTCCACTGTCCATTAGTAGTTTATTATGTATGACCTAGTTATTGGTCAGTAGTATGAACCTCCCTTGTTACCAGCTATGCACAAATCGAATAAGCCCCTTTAGGGATATCCGATACTTCAAAAGTATCGATATATATATAGGTATCGTATCGATACATCTAAAAGTATCAAAAAGTATCGATACGACACTTTAAAAAAGTATCGATATTTTGAAGTATCGATAATTTTTGATACTTTTTCAAAAATGGGTGGAAATGCCCTTTTTGTTCTCTCTCCATCAGCGTGACAGTGAATATTATATCACATCCCACGTTTTTACTTCATCTACATTGATATATATATATAAAATACCATCGTCAGCCTATCGAAGAATTATTTCAGGATATTATAAAATGAACAATACAATAAATCACTTCTTTCTTATTTGAAATTTTTTTTGTTTGGGCGCTTGTTTTTCAAAATTATTGACAAGACAAGACAAGGCATGACATTATTTCGTTAATTCGGAACAATCACACCAGAACACAAGAAAGAACAAAGAAAATCCAACCAAAAAACTATTGAGTTAGGTTGGTTGGTTGCTTGGTTGGGTTAACATTTTGTTGGCCCTTCCTACTAAATGGAGGACAGCTGATTCTCACTGAGAGCTGGAGGTGGTGGTACATCAACTTTCTTTAATTTTTTGAAGGGGTTGGTCTCCCAGCAATCTAGTTAGAGGTACTGTCAACAGTACCCACACGTTGTAGGTGTTGAAACTGATAAAATGTGAGGGATAAAAAAAAAGTATCGGCTCCGATACTGGGAAAAAAGTATCGATACTACGATATATATCAGGGGGAAAAGTATCGATATGTATCGATACTTTTAAGTATCGATACTTTTGGGACATCCCTAAGCCCCTTCACCCTCGTAAATGGGCTGGCTACTGTGCTCGGGTTGTGGGCTGGGGTTTTGAGCTTTGGTTTTACAGCAGTGTAACAGCTTTCAAGCCTAATTTTGTTCCCGAATGTCACCCTGCCGTTGGGTGTGCGTGTGTGCATTTTATTGTGTGGATCTCTAATACCGTATAAACACAATTCTATCCTGTCTCTTTGAAACATGTGGTTGATTCATTTGTTCTTGTTTCAGGCTTCATGTTTTGTGACGATATTTGTTCCGGAGGTGAGTCCAGTCTTTCAAATCATATGATATTCATTCACAAATTCCCCCTAGGACGGTTGGGGAGCGAGAGTATGACGCTGGGGTATGGTTCACTTCGGGTTGTGTAACGCTGGTGCGGTGAAAAGTAGGGGCTGAAATTTTCAAAAGCCATACTGACGAGTGTCCGCGAAGCTCGGTGTTGCTGTCAGTCATCTCCTTTCAGGACGCCTTAGCTCGAAAACTTCCAATAGAAGGGTATGGTTTTTTTTAAACGCTTTATTGATATCGAACTTGGGGATTTTTTGAGACCTCCCAGAAAATTTTACGTCCGGATGTTCGTCCAATGGAAGACTCTGGTTTGGTTTTGTCATCATGATTGTGAACCATACGGTATTCAGCCAGATATATATCATTGCTAGGAGACAACTAATAATAATAATAATAGTTTATTGCAGTCACCTAACAGGAATTACTAACGTCAAATTACATAATTATATGAAATACAGCTAAAAGGTAATAATACAATAGTAACAGGTAGATAGGTAGATAGTAAAAAAAAAGGTATAACGTAACGTATTACATGTACATAATACAGTAATAGCTTTGATACCACAAGTTAACAAATAATAAATTTAAAAAAAAATGGGCATGGCTGTATGAAGCCGATTTTATTTCATTTGAATAAAGATATTTATTTGAGATTTTGTTGATAGTTAGCTTGTAACTTGAACGAAAGTTACCTATGCTTCATGAATAACAAAAAATAATAAATTATATTATTATATATGTATAATATATATTATTATATTATATTGATCAATTATATAATTACAGAATGCTTGAATCCACTGCTTATTTATGAAACTGTAATTGCCCAGCCGGCTCGATTTAAGTGGTATTAGTGCAGTAGGATCAGCCTAGTAGGTATGGATTGGGTGATAGGTAGTGATTATTGCAGTCTAAGCAGGCGTATTTATATGAAACCTTTGTGTAATAATTCGACTTTCTGGTGGATGATACGTCAGACCGATAACGCTTGCTGGAAACGGTTCGGTGGCGGGCTGCAGTGATTGGGTCAAGGACCCGGTGGGTATCCCGAGCGAGTCGCTCTCTTAAGGTTTCGCGTTGCGCTGCCTCTCACTCTTCCTCTGGAATCGCCAGGAATTCATCCAACTTCTTTTCAGAAATTGTGCTGGGCTACGAAACAGTATAATTTCTGTTGAGGAATCGTCCGTTTCAGTTCACCCATTCAGTTTTGGTTTACTAATTTCAGTAATCCGGAGGATTCGATCAGGATCCATCCCCCCAGTCTTTCCAAACAGTCGCCTTACTATAACGGCAATTTTATAAATATACCCATTCAGTCATTCTTTCCACGGATTCTCCAGAAATATTCGCTGTGGTGCTACCTGTCAGAAAATGTGTTTGGGTCTTCAGAATTTGCTGTTTAGTTTTTGGGTTCAAAATAGGGGTTGAAATTTTCAGAACGCCGTATCTGGAAAACTTATGATAGAAGGGTATGGTTTTTTACGTTATTAAATTTGTCTTGAGCTAAACAATTTTTTGAGACCACCCGGAGCATTGTACGTCCAGCCGTTCGTGTGCACCAAAAAGCTTCGTCAACCCGATCGTGAATCAAACAGTATTAATCCGGCCCGGATTTCATCGCTAGGGAGCACCTGATTATAATCAAGGATGGCTATATGAAGTCGAGTTGGTTGTTTTGCGATATTATTTCATTTGATAAGTGATGGACTATTGGATTTTGTAGGTAGGTACTTGTGAAACTTGAACACACTTTGAAGTGTTATTGATGGGTAAATTATTACACAATGGTAAATTATTACACAACGGCAAATTATTACATAACAGTAAATTATTATATAACGGTAAATTATTACACAACGGTAAATTATTACACAACGGTAAATTATCACACAACGGTAAATTATTACACAACGGTTAATTATTACACAACGGTAAATTATTACACAACGGTAAATTATTACACAACAGGTCATCTACCAAGAAGGGACTGGATTTTGTTGATCGGTACTTTTGCAACTTGAACAACCGTTGAAGTATTATTGATGGGCAAGTTATTACACAATGGTTCATTATAGGTATTGACCACAGAAAGCAGTGATATACGCAGAAGGGGCATCTATTTCACTCCACGTCAACAATTTTCCTTCAGAACTTCATTATTTGCGTTTCTTTTTGCCGTTTTAGTTACTGTTTGTCATCGACTGTATTATTCTAGCAACATTTAACTCGTGATTACGGGTTTAGGTACTAACCTACGGAGGGTCTGCGATCTACATAGGTATGTATTGAGTAGTACATATTATATTATATAGATGGGTTATCTATACAGAGAGCTGTGATCTGTAACAGAAGGGTATTCTGTACAAAATAATAAACCGTTGTGCAGGGATTTACTGCGTTGTCTTAAATCGTTCCTGTCACTCGCAGTCGTTAGCTTTGTTCGCACAGGATTTTCCTGATGGTGACTCCTAGAAAACCATGAAAGCATCCATGATCCAATACCGTCTTGATGAGCGTTCGAGAAGGGTTTGAGTTTGAATAACGGTTGGGAATCGAGAAGGCAGCGCATCGGTCGGTTTCCCGTCCGCCCTATCTTCTGTGTACTGGAATAAACGGCTAGAAAACACTGTGAAGAGACGGTCATGGATACTATACGGTCAGGAAAGAGTACGAGAATCACTGCAAACGGACAAACGCCTTTCTGACGGTCAGATGACCGACCGTCAGATGGTCACTGCGAACAAACCTCTTGTGAACGAACCTTCCTCAGGATTCCAGGACAGGGATCGAAGGATTTATCGCGTAGGAAGCCCCCCCTTCACACCACAAAGACGGAGACAGAGCGTGGGTGCCCCTCAGCCTCGCCACTGCAGCAGTTTCCACAGATCTCCAGACCTCCGCAGATGGTCCGATCCCCAGCATCACAGAGGCCATGTGGTGGGGCGGAGGTCGCCGCTAGGTCTCTCCTCATCGTCTAGACTTCATCCCCCTCCTGTCATACTAACCGTTCCGCGCATCTCGCGCCTCTTTACGCCCGGGCGGGTTTTGCCTTCCGCCGTCGAATCCCTGCCGGGATCCGCCTCCGCCGAGATGAAGGAATCGATAGATTTTTTTGTTTTGTTCGTCGTAGACTAATATATTTCACGATAGAATCGTACACAGTGGGCGTCCTGCTAGTCGCCGAAGACAAACAGATTGGTCTATTATTTGTCCAATGCGAGATACACTGCACACTGCTACACACTGCTATTGCATTGCTGCACAATATTAACGGATCACCGTCGAAAAACGCTGCAAATCCCTGCACAACGGTTTATTATTTTGTACAGAATACCCTTCTGTTACAGATCACAGCTCTCCGTATACATAACCCGTCTATATAATATAATATGTACTACTCAATACATATTATGTACATCGCAGACCCTCCGTAGGTTAGTACCTAACCCCGTACTCGTTACTAGGTACCTACCTAAATCACGAGTTAAATGATGCTAAAATAATTCTGTTGATGACAAACAGTAACTAAAATGGCAAAAGGAAATGCAAATAATGAAGTTCTAAAGGAAAATTGTTGATGTGGAGTGAAATAGGATGCCCGTTCTGTGTGGATCACTGTTTTCTCTGGTCAAGTATAATGAACCGTTGTGTAATAACTTGCCCAAATAATACTTCAACGGTTGGTCAAGTTGCAAAAGTACCGATCAACAAAATGCAGCCCCTTCTTGGTAGATGAACCGTTCTGTAATAATTTACCGTTGAGTAATAATTTACCGTTTTGTAATAATTTACCGTTATGTAATAATTTACCGTTGTGTAATACTTTACCATTGTGTATTAATTTACCCATCAAAAATACTTCAAGTTTCAGAAGTACCTACCTTCAAAATCCAATAGTCCATCACTTATCAAATGACATAATATCGCAGAACAACCAATTCGAATTCATTTAGCCATTTTTGATTATAATCAGGTGCTCCCTAGTGATGATATCCGGTCCGGATTTATACCGTTTGATTCACGATCGTGTTGACGAAGTTTTTCGGTGCACACGAACGGCTGGACGTACAATGCTCCGGGTGGTCTCAAAAAATTGTTTAGCTCAAGAAAAATTTAATAACTTGAAAAAAACGCTGCAAATCCCTGCACAACGGTTCATTATTTTGTACAGAATATCCTGTTACTGATCACAGGTCTCCGTATAGATAACCCTTCTATATAACATATATGTACTATTCTATACATATTATGTAGATCACGGACCCTCCGTAGGTTAGTACCTAGCTCCGTACTCGTTACTAGGAACCTACCTAAACCGTTGTGTAATAATTTACCTGTATAGGTTCCCCTTCTACGGAGATAGAATAATGAACCGTTGTGTTATAATTTGCCCATCAATAATACTTCAACGTTTGTTCAAGTTTCAGAAGTACCTACCAACAAAATCCAATAGCCCATCACTTGTTAAATGAAATAATATCGCAGAACAAACAACTCGACTTCATACAGCCATCCTTGATTATAATCAGATGCTCCGTAGTTATGATATCCGTGCCGGATTTATAACGTTTGATTCACGATCGTGTTGACGAAGCTTTTTGGTGATCACGAACGGCTGGACGTACGATGCTCCGAGTGGTCTCAAAAGATTGTTTAGCTCAAGACAAATTTAATATCGTAAAAGAAGCCATACCCTTCAATCGAAAGTTTTTGAGATACGGCGTTCTGAAAATGTCAACCCCTATTTTGAACCCCTTAGAGATGACTGACAGTAATGTCGAGCTTCGAGGACCAACTAGACCCCGAACGGAACCTATAACCCGAATTTCATCAATTTTGTTTCACAAAAAGTTATGATAGCTGCATTAGATTTGACGTTCGTCTGCTGGGATGATCTGAGCCGTCACGTTATTGTACTCCTTTCAGTGGGTGTTTTTCTGCACAGATCATTCAAAATTAAATAGGTACACGTAGATTCCAAATCTTAGCCTGTTTTATTAAGTTTTAGTTTTCCGGGATTTTACCAATTAAATTCAGCTACCAGTTATGCTCGGAATTTCCAAGCACGGAATGCAAACTGTGCAACTTCTAACCGATGCTCCCTGTTATCCAAGAGATTAACCATTCCATGACTATCATTTGAAGGAAAATAGCAAGTGTTCGACGTTGATGACGAGTGTTCCCTTTGCATTGCATAGTAAACAATCCAGTCTTCCAATACCCCGCCGTTTTAAAAATACATCGGCACGGCTTTTCAGACGGCTTCTATTCGCATTGTCACCTTGGATTTGCATGAAATTCATTAAGCCTGTTGAGCCCACAGTGATGACTGGAATAACGGGAGCGCCTTGTGTTTTCAATAGTTCCTGGACTTTCCGTACCCACGTCACTAAAGACGGTGTTTATCATTAAAAATTTTCTTGTTAATAATTTGCAACACATGTTAGGTAGGAAGTAATGATTTGCTACCCTGCTCAAAATAATAATTGTTAGGTGCCAAGCGGATGCATGTACCGAGCAATGCATGCAACATGTTGTTTAGTTTAATCAACATTTGCACATTTACCTACAATTTGGTTTATTATTCCGTGAATAGTACACCTATTTATTCGCTCAGCAAAACATTTTTATAACACCCCCTAAAAATTTGTTCTTTTACGTTTCAAGGTGCGTAGATTCCAAAAACCCAATGTCCGTCCGCCGTATCATGCATAGTAATTATGTACTCCAATTTCGGTATATCTTTCGCACACAGGCTCCATATGGGCCCTAGTTGTGTCCCGAAACTTTGCAGCCCGACTGGAATATCTTCAGGGGTTTTATGAGTGAAAATGGGTATAAAAATAGACATTTTTTGTGTTTTAGTAACATGAGCTTTTGAAGTATTGTTTTCCATGTTTTTTCGGGCGAGAAGACCGAATATGAAGTTGATTTTGACGAAAGAGTGAAGAGTTGAGGTTGTAACGAAGGTTAAGCTCCCGAAATTAATTGTTTATGAGTCAAAAACCTGGGAAATTGTCTGAAATCGCCATAAACTTGTATAATAACACTCGAAGTAGTATTAGCAGGTGAATCAAGACAATTGAATGGCACTGTCAATAATAAAAGAGAATCTGTAAAGAAAGGCCTAGGTCGTGTTTTTGGGGGCCAAAATTGCTGGAAACCATCTAAAATAACTATTTCAATTATTGCGCATGAAAGAAACAATAAATGAACAGCAACATTTCTGTAGGTATGTCCAATTAATAATAAACCCACTTTGCAGCATTTTTTTTATTTAATCAACGTCAGCAGTTACATTACTGTGGAAAGGGCAGTTACGCACAATGAAAGTTATTCGAATAAATGAAAATAAATAAATAAAGGGAGACGAATATTTGAGGGTCATTGGGATCCGTCCCTAGATCAATGTTTATCTCCACTTCAGGGTGGGTGCCTAGTAGGTTGTTCAGTATCCCTAATTTTTCATCCAACCAAAACAGTTTAAAAAAAAATTGAACTTGTTGGGTTTTTATTTTAAATCTATGAAGTAAAACGTTCCGTATTTAAAGTAAAATGGTAAACGGGCATATTATGGCAATTCTGATTTATTCAATCTTGAACGAAGCTGACGAAGTGTGCGGTAACACACATTCAACAGTGATAAAATAAAGAGAAAAATTTCAGTTCAGTTCATCTTTCTTCAATTCTGATCTGCCCTAAATGTGTTTAGATGTCTATAATTTGGATTTCGTGGAAATCCATATCGTGGAACGTTGTCAAGTCTGCGCATGAGGCTGATTTAGATTTATTATTCTGTCAATAATACACCTACTTATTCGCTCAGCAAAACAGGTTCATAACACCCCCTCAGTATTTTTTCAAGGTGCGTGGATTCCAAAAACGCTGCAGTCCTTGTCACGTGGGTTTATTATTCTACAGAAATGTTGGCTGTTCGTTCGCAATAATTTAAATAGCTATTTTGATGGTTTCCACCAATTTTGGCCCCCAAAACACGAACTAGGCTACCTTTTTTTTCTTCAATTTATTATCATTGGTCATTGATAGTGCAATTTAATTGTCTGTATTCACCTATTAATACTACTTCTAGTGTTATTATACAAATCTGTGGTGATTTGAGACCATTTCCCAGGTTTTTGACTTATAAAAAATGGATTTTGGGAGCTGAACTTCCGTTACAACCTCAGTTATTCAATCTTCACTTCATAGATTCGTATAATAATACTAGAAGTAATATTAGCAGGTGAATCAAGACAATATTAAATGGCACTATAAATTATCAAAGATAAATTGTAAAAAAAGGTACCTAATTCGTGTTTTTGGGGGTCAAAATTGGTGGAAACCATAAAAAATAGCCATTTCAATTATTGCACATGAAATAAATAAATGAACAGCCAAGCTTTCTGTAGGTATGTCCAATATAATGCCGGTATTGTTTTTTAAAAACAACATTTTCTTCCGGGTTGACTCCTATGCGTTCAATTTTCGGTTTCTTGATAGCGACTGGCGATATAGCTGTTTGTGTAGGTAAGCATTTAGCGGTTCAACAAACAGCGAGTTAGCATATTTTAGGCGTTTCACGGGTATTGCGAACAGGACGGTGGTTTATGCAGAAAATTATAAACTGTTGTGGATGAATTTGTCGCACTTTCCAAATGAGTCCAATAAAGGCGTTGCTTTGGTAATTCGGACCATTGTCTTGAGGCACGTTTGCTTCTGTAGGTAAAACATCCACACTGACGTCGGCCGTAGACAAAAAACAAACAAAAAAAACCCCCCTTCCCGAAAGAGACGAACAAAAATAAGAAATAAAAATAATAAAAGGACCCCGAGCGTCAGAAGAAGGACGAAAACGATAGCCAGCACCCGTCGTCCTGCGAGTTTGGCAAAGAACAAAAATAAGAAGAGACGGACGACCTCTGGGTTTTGCGCTCCCTCTCAACCTCAACCGTCTAGACTCCTCTGCCGCGGTCGGTTCAATAAACTCGACAGACCTTCAGACGGACGAGGCTGGAAGGCCCCGTGGGTCCATGGTCCTGGTCCTGCCCTACCAATCACCAACCGCCACCTATGCCGTCTGCCGGATTTTTTCCCCAGTTTTTGTTTCCCCGCGTGTGCAAGGAAGAAGAATATTACGATGTCTGGGAATTTCTCCCGCGAGGCTGATGACAGGTAATTCTGACGAGGATTTTTGGTTGGATTCGAGATGCTTTGCTCGTGGTACCAGGGATAGGCAGGCTGCGTCAGAGATGAATTACTGCTCATTATTGCTCGTTATTATTCCAATATTCGACGTATCGCTTAAATTATTATTGGTCACTGTTCCACTTGTTCGGAATAAAACCGCTTTTATCACCCACGCGCATACCCCATTAGCGAGTCCATACCTGTGGACTATTATTATGGAGAGAAATATATTGAGGTAGGGACCTTGGGATCAGGGGTGTTGCGTCCATAAGGCCACTTGTGGCACTGCCCCTGCACCAGGGTTGAAAAAAATCACGATTTAAAAAAAAAAATCAAATTAATCGGATTTTTTTTATTTAAATCGGATTTTTTGGTTTATTATTTTCAATAATGAACCATTGGAATCGAGCATGAAAAAAAAAATTCTTACCCCCCCTCAAAATTTGATGGTTTACGTTTCAAGGTATGTAGAATCCAAAACTGCAATAAAAATATTTCTGTCTGTCCGCCGTACGCCGTACGGGCCACTTTTCTTAGTTACCATGAATCAAAATTGATGAAATTCGGGTTATAGGTTCCGTTCGGCGTCTAGTTGGTCCTCGAAGCTCGACGTTACTGTCAGTCATCTCTAAGGGGTTCAAAATAGGGGTTGAAATTTTCAAAACGCCTATACCATTTTTTTACGTAAATATTTTTACGGTTTTAAATAATTCTTGAACTTGCGAGTTTTTTAAGACCATCCGGAGCATCGTACGTCCAGCCGTTCGTTCACAGTAAGGCCCCGAAGTTTGCACCGACAGGCATTTTCGACTCCAGTGTGAATGAAATTGTATACAATTCAAACCAATTCTCGTAACCAGAGACGCGCCCACAATAGGAATTTGTGAATACGGCCAATCATTGGTACGGATCACCTGATTATATTGGCGGAGTATGAAGTCGAGTTGGTTGTTCTGTGATATTATTTAATTTGAAAAATGATGGCTCTTTTGGAGTTTGTTGGTAGGTAGTGAAACTTGAACAAACGTTGAAGTATTATTGATGGGTAAATTATTACTACGGTAAATCATTACTCAACGGTAAATTATTACACAACGGTTCATTATACCATCTACGTAGAAGGGGCTGGAGTTTGTTGGTAGGTACTTTTGCAACTTTTTTCACTCCTCATCAACGATTTCTTTTCAGAACTTCATTATGTGTGTTTCTTTTTGTTAGGTACTGTTTGTCATCGGCAGAATTATTTTAGCAACATTTAACTCGTGATTTAGGTAGGTACCTAGTAACGAGTACGGGGTTAGGTACTAACCTACGGAGGGTCTGCGATCTACATAATTATGCATAGAATAGTACATATTATATTATATAGACGGGTTATCTATACATAGAGCTGTGATCTGTAACAGAAGGGTATTCTATACAAAATAATAAACCGTTGTGCAGGGATTTGCAGCGTTTTAATTTAAATCGGATTTTTTTATTTAAATACAAAATTTTCATTTTTTTGAAAAAGTTTTACTTATTGTAACATTAAAGTAAGCGATGTTGTTCATTGAGGAGATGGCATAAGAAGCATCTTAGAAATATGGAAATTTATAAGGAATAATCTACTGATAAACGGAGCAAAGAGATACCTAGTGAAGGAGCAGAATAAAGAAATAAACACGCTTTCAAAAAAACGAAATTTATTAAATTTTGATCGCCTCGAGGCGCGTTCGGAAATTAGTGGAAATCGTTTCCGCCGACCGGTCCCGACTGGTTTACATACTTCATGGAAATACGTGAGCCGAACTTCTTCATATTGTGTTTCTTCATTTTTTCATTTTCCTTCTAAAAGTTCCTTTTGTGTTTAGTTGTCGGATACGATGAAGCTATTCTGCCGATCCCGAACAATTTCTCGTTTTTAGAGAAAATTCACTTTTTCCCCCCGTTTTTTCAACGGTTGATTTAAATCACGATTTTTATTGGCTGATTTAAATCGTGATTTAAATCAATTTGATTTAAATCATGCAACCCTGCCCTGCACCCAAAATCTCTAGGAGTAAAAATTTTAAAAATCCTCCGTTCGTCCCGTACCTAGCTCTTGGTTTATTATTTTCAATAATGAACCTTTGGAATCCAGCATGGAAAAAAAAATAACCCCCCTCGAAATTTGATGGTTTACGTTTCAAGGTATGTCGAATCCGAAAATGCAGTAAAAAAATTTCTGTCCGTCCGCCGTACGCCATACTTTGCACTTTCCTTAGTTACCATGAACCAAAATTGATGAAAAATTTGGTTTGTAGGTCTCATTTGGGGTCTAGTTGGTCGGCGAACCTCGGCGTTAATGTCAGTCATCTGTAAGGGGTGAAAAATAGGGGTTGAAATCTCCTGGACGCCGTTTTTTACGGTTTTAAATAGTTCTTGAACTTGGGAGTTTTTTGAGCCCGCCCAGTACGTCCAGCCGTTCGTTCACAGTAAGGCCCCGAAGTTTGCACCGACAGGCATTTTCGACTCCAGGGTTTATGAAATTGTATACACTTAGCCCAAATATCATCACTAGGGAGCACCTGATTATAATCACGGATGGCTGTTTGAAGTCGAGTTGGTTGTTCCGCGATATTATTCTATTTGAAAAATGAAGGCTGTTTTGGATTTTGTTGATAGGTACTTTTGCAACTTGAACAAACGGAAGTATTATTGATGGGTAAATTATTACACAATGGTAAATTATTACACAACGTTTGTTATACTATCTACGCAGAAGGGTCATCTATACAGTTAAATTATTACACAGCGGTTTATTATTTACCTTATGCTTCATGAAGAACTACAAATAATTAATTATTTAATTATTGACCCCCCGCGCGTTTGTATGAAACTTTAATTCCCGGGGTCGGCTCCAGTACTCCATTTAGGGCTTTCCTGGTGGGAGCTCGAGGGTACTGACCACAGAAAACAGTGATCTACGCAGAAATAATAAACCGTTGTGTAATAATTTGCAGCGTTTTTTTAAACTAAGTTTAACGGCGACCCGCTGGATTTCTCTGGCTATGGATATTCAATATTATAGTAGAGCATCCATGGTGGTTCCCTAGACCAAGCATGTTATCGGAATAAAGCGACAGTAATCGATGTCGTGCAATCGAAATTGAAACCTAGGCTTCCGAAATTGGCAGGCCCTGGGGACCTAGTGTTCCCATGGCAACTGGGAAAAATGGCTCGTCCGCGCATGCTCAAAAATGTAGTTCGCCTCGCCCACTTTGGGTCCTGTCCCCAGAATCTGATTTCCACCCAAAAATCGTTCCTGTTCACAATCGATTCAACTTCCCATCTCGGTACGAGATGCTTATGTATTTCGGTTTGTTTTTGTCGTCTCGTGACTCACATTCGCTTTCCCGGTTGAGTATTTTGACAGTTTTCCATTTTTTGCTTCGAATTTTGTGCGTTTGTGTTCAATCCGGTTGCGGTGACAGATTTGGATTTGTGGTACCTACGCACGTTTTGTCCTGTTTGCTGTTTGTGATCTTGTGGAATGATCGGCGTCCTAACACACAGATAAATACATAGCTTCTAGTCAGTTGCTTCTCCGTTTAAGTAGGTACCGGCCGACGGGTCATTGCTTCGTTACATTTTAGTTTACTATATTTTTGTACCGCATGAATTCGGTGGCTAATTTACTGTCGAAATTCTCGACGTTTTCGTACTACGATAGAGTTGATTAAAAGTTTAGGAAGAGCCTTTGCTGAATATCTCTCAATCAGTAAATAAAGGGAAGGGTGTTTGTTGTTGCCTTGGGGTATTTTGTGGAAAAATCTGTCGGTTTTGTTTTCTGGTTTGGTGCCCCACCGTTTTCAGAGCCCACGCACCGCTTATTCCACCATTCCACTTGTAGGCTAATTTCTGGGGATAAATCAACTGCTGGCCTATACGTGTAGCTGGCCAGAACTCGTGAAGTACGGGGTTCCGTCTCGTAAGATAAATAAAGTTGGAACTTGATGGCATGACCAGCAAGTATGGACTATAGATATGGAATCGCTAATGGGGTATGCGTGTGGGTGATAAAAGTGGTTTAAATAATTTTTAAATGAAATTAGGTTCCATTCTGAGAATTTTGAGGCCAACAGCACTCTCCCACGATGAATAGTTCATTTTCTATGATTTTTCAAAGATTCCAACAATTTCCTACTTCATTGCACCCCTCTCGACAGTAGGGGGTCCACTGTGACTTATGAAAAGCTGGAATCTGAAAAATCATAGAAAATAGAACTATTAATCGTAGGAAAATGCGGTTGGTCTCAAAATTCTTTTACATGAACCTCCTTTCATAAAAAAGCTGCAAATAATTACACAACGGTTTATTATTTACCTGTATAGATGTCCCTTCTGCGTAGACAACTGCTTTCTGCGGTCAATATCTGCCCTCGAGCTCTCTCCACGAAAGCCCTAAATCGAGTACTGGAGAAGGCCCGGGACTTACAGTTTCATAAAATTGCGCGGGATTCATTAATTCCATCATTAATAATTATTTGTTGTTATTCGTGAAGCATAACGTTTGTTCAAGCTCCAAAAGTACCTGTATCAACATGGCCGGAAAGAGCAATCATTTTTCAAACGAAATAATATCATACAACAACCAGCTCGACGTCGTACAGCCATCCGTGACTATAATCAGGGGATCCCTAGCAATGATATGTGGGCCGGATTCATACCGTTTGGTTTACGATCATGTTTACGAAGCTTTTCGGTGCTAACGAACGGCTGGTCGTACAATCCTCCGGGTGGTCTCAAAAAATTCTTTAGTTCAAGGCCAATTTAAAAACGTTAAAAAAACCCATTACCTTCTATTGAAAGTTTTCGAGCTACGGTGTTCTGAAAATTTCATCCCCTATTTTTCACCCCTTAGAGATGACTGCCGAGCTTCGCGGACCAACTAGACCCCAAACGGGACCTACAAACCAAATTCATCCATATTGGTTCATGGTAACTAAGAAAAGTGCGAAGTGCGGCGGACCGGACCCTACTTACCGACCTTGAAACGGAAACCTTCAAATTTTGAGGTGAAGCTAATTTTGGTTTATTATTTTCAATAATGAACCATTGGAATCGAGCATGAAAAAAAAAATTCTTACCCCCCCTCAAAATTTGATGGTTTACGTTTCAAGGTATGTAGAATCCAAAACTGCAATAAAAATATTTCTGTCTGTCCGCCGTACGCCGTACGCCGTACGCCGTACGCCGTACGGGCCACTTTTCTTAGTTACCATGAAAAAAAATTGATGAAATTCGGGTTATAGGTTCCGTTCGGCGTCTAGTTGGTCCTCGAAGCTCGACGTTACTGTGAGTCATCTCTAAGGGGTTCAAAATAGGGGTTGAAATTTTCAAAACGCCTATACAATTTTTTTACGTAAATATGTTTACGGTTTTAAATAGTTCTTGAACTTGCGAGTTTTTTAAGACCATCCGGAGCATCGTACGTCCAGCCGTTCGTTCACAGTAAGGCCCCGAAGTTTGCACCGACAGGCATTTTCGACTCCAGTGTGAATGAAATTGTATACAATTCAAACCAAATCTCGTAACCAGAGACGCGCCCACAATAGGAATTTGTGAATACGGCCAATCATTGGTAGGGATCACCTGATTATATTGGCGGAGTATGAAGTCGAGTTGGTTGTTCTGTGATATTATTTAATTTGAAAAATGATGGCTCTTTTGGAGTTTGTTGGTAGGTAGTGAAACTTGAACAAACGTTGAAGTATTATTGATGGGTAAATTATTACTACGGTAAATCATTACTCAACGGTAAATTATTACACAACGGTTCATTATACCATCTACGTAGAAGGGGCTGGAGTTTGTTGGTAGGTACTTTTGCAACTTTTTTCACTCCTCATCAACAATTTCTTTTCAGAACTTCATTATGTGTGTTTCTTTTTGTTAGGTACTGTTTGTCATCGGCAGAATTATTTTAGCAACATTTAACTCGTGATTTAGGTAGGTACCTAGTAACGAGTACGGGGTTAGGTACTAACCTACGGAGGGTCTGCGATCTACATAATATGTATAGAATAGTACATATCATATTATATAGACGGGTTATCTATACATAGAGCTGTGATCTGTAACACAAGGGTATTCTATACAAAATAATAAACCGTTGTGCAGGGATTTGCAGCGTTTTTTTTTCTTCTTGCTCGATTCCAAAGATTTGTTATTGAAAGTAATAAACCAAAAGTGAGAATTTCAAGTTTCTTCACTGGAAATTATCGGCGGATTCCCCACTTGTAGATAAACATAGTCTATCAAATAGACCTACATTCGGCTCTGAAACTCCAAATATTCGTATTATGTCCCTAGTTCATTATGGCAAGGAAGGTCGAGATGAACCCATATATGAGTTCCTGGGACGGCCATACCACCATAATCAGATGTTAAGCGCCTATGATGCTCCTACCTATTGAGAAAAGACATGATAAACCCTGCAGATTTTTCCAGACGACAATTGGAACCGGTTCCCGCTTTCATCCCCAGCCGAAGCTCCTACCTTTTGAGTTGACACCTTGACATCATTACAGTTTTTTGTGGCGGACGTGGGACGAATTGCGGACCAAGGACGGCCCCCAAGCTTCTGGGGGGTTCGGCCCTCGTTTTTGCGGTGATATAAGAGCCGAGGCATGCTGGTTCCAATATCTCCCTCTACCGAGATCTTCGCAAGTCTGGTCTCCGGAACAGGTCACAAGATCCTTCCGGACTACATTCTGGTTTGACCTTTTTCTGTCGCCGTATCTGACCCCATATGCTAACCTTCCGATGTGGAGTAATGAGGGTGAAGCTCGCCGACATCTTCATTGTCTTCCTAGATCGAATTAATTTTCCTTGTCGCCCTTGGGGTGTACCTGCATACGGATTGGAGTTCCTAATGCAACGGGCATACAATAGGGCTCACCAACATGTGAGTGGTATTTTCGTTTTCAGTTCAGTTAGAAGAACCATTGAGCCAATTAACAGCTCAATCCGAATGGTTTGGCCAGGGTGGAAGACACAGTCGAGGCGGGCTATAATGCATGTAGTAAATATGACGTACATATATTTCCCCCATTTGTTGTCGTCGAAGATACCCATTATAGGAAAGCTGTCCCTGAGATCCACCAGGTAACAGAAATATAATAAACTAGATGGAGCACCCTATAGGAGACAGACTACTTGACGAATTTTAACACACCTACTACGGTGTGGGGGACGAGATAATTGGGAACGAATTGTTTAATTCCTCGCTTATATCTCGTATTACTGTCGGTTAATTTGTCTGAAAAAGACAAAAATAACTCTGTACCTACCACAGATATCACTGCACAGCATACCGTTTTCATCTCTTATCTGCGTTCTTTTTGGTTCCATAAAAACCGGTTCAACAACATGCCCACTGCAAGGTGTAACAGTTTGGCTATTCTCGAGTAGTTTCTTGGTCCGGTGTAGACGGGGTCGCTGGGCGGAAGCCTATTCGATTTCCCTTCTTAACCGGTGATGATCTCGAGGGTCCACCACCACTGTCACACTGTCACATGGTAGCAGAGCGTGGTGCGGTAGTATGCGCTGAGCAATTCGCTATATTCCATCCACTTTTGGTGGGCTTACCAGGAGGATAAGCCCAAAGGTTTCCCAGAAGGATTCCTTTACTAACAACCTGTCCCTTTGATAATACGTACATCTGTTGGCTTCCCAACCCCCTTTCCTCCCTTTAGGGTGTCAGTATAATTAAAATATACTGAGCTCATTTGAAGGCGATTGATGCCATGACCCAATTGACAAATCCCAATAGTTGTTCCATCCCAACGATGGAGGTTGTTCACCTTCAGGTTGCCCAGATGAGCACAATTCACTGGACAACAACCTCTGACAACATTATCCGCCAAACTCGTATGTTGGAGCTTCATTCTCCACCAGTAAATATTATTGAGGTAGTACCATTACGATGGAGGTTAGTCACCTTGAAGTTGTTCAGGTGTTGTGCCCTGAACCAGAACTTCATACTACTTTTCATTCCCCCTTTTTCCCTCTCATACTTCTGCTACCCAGAAGGTATGTCATGTGGGGAGGCGTGTAGCAGTGTGGCTGTTCTCGAGTAGTTTCTTGGTCCGGTGGAGACGGGGTCGCTGGGCGGAAGCCTAATCGATATCACTTCTTAACCGGTGATAATCTCGCTGGTCTAGAAGGGGGACTCGTGGGTCCACCACCACTGTCACACACTGTCACAAAGGTAAATTGACTTTTGGATCGAAATAAACGGAACTGTCGAAACCGAGGTCATTGACCGTTTTTGTATTTCCATCGACCCCTTTGATAGAATAATTAGCTTCATCTTGAACCTACACATTACCGAGTTAGCCGCCTGACGTTTAACATTTTCGGTGAACCAATTTCAAACCCAATTGCCGGTGTAATTGCAAGCAGCAAACTACGCGTTCACCTTAACCGTCTTTATAGGGGGCCAATTTGATGATTGTATTCGTTGAAACCATCTTGCATGTCATAAGGCATTAGATTTTTGAAAACCAAGAAGCTCACAAACATGAAACTTCTGGTACGTGTGAAAAGATGTGGACCTCTTGTGATCATATCTGAGCCTTTTCTATTTGAAGCTATAAATGACATATTCATCACCGTTTGGTCCGACATGATCGATCTACTGACGATTTGATACAGATTCACTGAGTACGAGTAAAGGTACGTAGAAGCTGCAAAAGTCACATACACATCATCCGATTTTCCTAGAAATTCTCACTATTTTCACCGATAGGGGGCGATCAACTGGGGCTGGCTTCTATGCTACCCAATGCATTTTTTGCCGAAAAAATGTGAAGTTAATTACTGGCCGTTTCCTGTGATTCCTTGTGCTATCTCTTCTGTAGGTCAGTCTACAGAAACCGTCGTTCGATTTCCGAAAAACGTTTCTGGAATTTGGTAAATTTAGCAATCAAGATTCCCAGTTTATTAGTTTCCACTAGTTTGTGCTTTCACAGTTATTTTTCAGAATATCGGGAGGAAGTTCGAAAATCGGTGGGCATAGTTCCTTGTAGAAACATTTGCTGATTACGAATATCTCAGGCTGTTATAGTCCTTCATCAATTTCACTGAAGGAATGGAAGAAATTAAAGAAATGAAAATACTGGGAGGGAGGTGTGTGTGTGTGTGCGCGTGTGCGCGCGTGCGTGCATGTGTGTTTGTATGAGTATGGTTTTTCGTTGATGGCTACTACAGCTGTAATAAGTACCTACATATATCTTGGATGGTCGGTTCATAAATCAATTTCAAAACGGACTTGTGTCACCTTTGGCAGCAAAGTTGCTGACCAGCGTACCCGACTTGGTATGGGGGGTCTGAGGTGCAGAGAAAAGTGGCAAAGAAAGGAGACCTTGCGCGAGGCATCAAATGAAAATAATCATTCTCAAATGTCACCCACTCAGCTCTTCTGCCTTAAGACCTCTGTGTTGAATTGTCATGATGTGTTATTGCCCTGTTGGACATTACTGAATTGAACGTACGAGTGTTCGATCTCGGCTAATCGAATCTGTGATGTGCCTGCACTCTCAGGCTGAATGGTCTCAAGATAAGACCGAAAGAGGGTGGAGCGGGACTTGATCACCGTACGTTGCCGAAGAAAATATGTGCATGGCTTTCAGGAGTTCATGAGTAGTGGGTTTACTTGACGGACGAAGGGCGATTTTTGTAGGGCTATCCGACTGCGTGTGTGATTGTTATGGCTTATGATAGGTAGGTAGGTACCACGTGTGTAAAGTTGCTTCATCCTTGCTGCAAACCTCATAATTTCGATTTGCTCAACGGCGAGCAGCACATTAAAACCATTTGCTTGCTGAGGATAATTATTGTAGATAGCTTCAAGGTCTGATTCGTCTTGTTGCCTGTGGTACCTACCAGACCAGGAAACATCGAATACAAAAATAAGCTGGTGTGGTCAAATCATCGACGTTGCAGCGTCCGAACTGCGTACGTCCAGACGCATTGTTCGCCTGGAATTTCTTATGTTTCTCACGGTTCCGCCTCGCACTCTACGCCCCAGTGGTGACCCTGACTTTCATTTGATGATGTGTAACGCATCTAGCTGCACTCAAGACTCAGCATTCGTTTATAAACGGCCTAAGACAATCAAAGACGGGATAACATAGATCATAGTGAAACTGCTAGAGTCAGATCTGACTGTCAAGTTGAGGCCCATCCCCTCTGCCTGGTTTGGAAAGGAAACGTCAGATTAGGAGGCTGCAACGAACCGCCATCAAGATGAATTGTCACGTAACTAGCCAATTAGACCCGCTCGCTGTCCTTGACTACCGACATCCAGCCTTCCCAGAGTGCTTCTACCGTTTAGCCGCGGCCGCCCCCAGGAAAATAGGACAATATAGCAGTCGTCTTGAAAGTAAAATCTTCAAGAGTAAGAGTACCTTCTTCTGCAGCCGGAGTATCTTCTGACAAATGTAAGAACATATTAGTTCGCCAATTTTTGCACTCAAGAGCGAGCAACATTAAAATTCTTCTCAAAATGATTTAGGTTATTATAATTAGGTTATTATTGCTTCCGAGTCTGCGAAGCAGCGGAAGCCTTGTGTTCACTTTCGTGAGCCAAAAAATTTTTGTCTTCAGAAATCAAAATTTCCACTTGCATTTTGCGTTTCAAAGCCTACTGAACAAATTTTGTTCCGTGTCTGTCGGTCTGTGAGTCTGTGAGTCTGTCCGCATTTCCTTGTTACAGCCATAACTTCCACGATTTTGAATTGATTCAGCTCAAATTTTGAGGGATAGTGCGGATAAGGCCCCTTGAGGTCCCATACAAATTTCAACATGATTGATCCAGCGGTACGCCCTGCGCATGCGCTAACGTTAAATTCAACAAACACGCATAACTTTCACAATTTTGATTCAATTTCGCTCAAATTTTCAAGGGTTGTTTGGACAAGGCCTAGTGAGTTCCAGTATGAATTTCAGCATGATCGGACCCTCGGTGCGCTCTGCGCATGCGCTGGCGTGAAATAGATTCAATTTCCTTGTTACAGCCGTAGTAACCAAAGATTTCACCCAATTTCAATGTAATTCTCAGGGATTAAGCGGGTAGGCCCCATTGAGGTCCCATATAAATTTCAACATGATAGAGCCAGCGGTACGCCCTGCGCATGCGCTAACGTTAAATTCAACAAACACGCATAACTTTCACAATTTTGATTCAATTTCGCTCAAATTTTCAAGGGTTGTTTGGACAAGGCCTAGTGAGTTCCAGTATGAATTTCAGCATGATCGGACCCTCGGTGCGCTCTGCGCATGCGCTGGCGTGAAATAGATTCAATTTCCTTGTTACAGCCGTAGTAACCAAAGATTTCACCCAATTTCAATGTAATTCTCAGGGATTAAGCGGGTAGGCCCCATTGAGGTCCCATATAAATTTCAACATGATAGAGCCAGCGGTTCGCCCTGCGCATGCGCTCTGTCTGTCCTTCTATGCACGGCCAAACGGCTCGACGGATATCGACCAAATTTGGCACGAATATCCAGTAGGCTCCCAAGTTGTGCAACGTCGCATTTTCAATTCCCTGACCATAGCGGAACTATGGTCGACCATGGTCAACTCCTGAATGGCTTGACGGATATCGACCAAATTTGGCACGAATATCCAGTAGGCTCCCAAGTTGTGCAACGTCGCATTTTTAATTCCCTGACCATAGCGGAACTATGGTCGACCATGGTCAACTTCGTTAATTGAAATGGTAACCCCTATTTTTTATCGCGTATTCCTAATCTACGTGAAATTCTATCTACGGTCGACCCTTCGGACTACCCCCGCGGTCGACCATAGCGCATCCATGGGCCCCTCCATGGTCGAATCCCGAATTGCTCAACGGATATCGACCAAATTCGGCACGAATATCCAGTAGGCTCCCAAGTTGTGCAACGTCGCATTTTTAATTCCCTGACCATAGCGGAACTATGGTCGACCATGGTCAACTTCGTTAATTGAAATGGTAACCCCTATTTTTTATCGCGTATTCGTAATCTACGTGAAATTCTATCTACGATTGACCCTTCGGACTACTCCCGCGGTCGACCATAGCGCATCCATGGGCCCCTCCATGGTCGAATCCCGAATTGCTCAACGGATATCGACCAAATTTGGCACGAATATCCAGTAGGCTCCCAAGTTGTGCAACGTCGCATTTTTAATTCCCTGACCATAGCGGAACTATGGTCGACCATGGTCAACTTCGTTAATTGAAATGGTAACCCCTATTTTTTATCGCGTATTCGTAATCTACGTGAAATTCTATCTACGGTCGACCCTTCGGACTACCCCCGCGGTCGACCATAGCGCATCCATGGGCCCCTCCATGGTCGATTCCCGAATTACTCAACGGATATCGACCAAATTTGGCACCAATATCCGGTAGCCTCCCAAGTTGAACGTAGGCGCATTTTTAATTCCCTGACCATAGCGGAAATATGGTCGACCATGGTCAACTCCTGAATGGCTTGACGGATTTTGATAAAATTGGGCACAAATACCCGGTAGGCTATGGGATTTTTCCGTCGTTTGTTGGTTCCACGATACTGCGTACAGCGAATCTCGGATAGCGAGCGAAGCGAGCGGTCAGGCTAGTTATGTATAATGGACGTAATGTATTATGGAAGTCATGTTATGTATAATATGTATAATATGTATATTTCATGTAATGTTATGTAATGTTATGTTATGTAATGTTATGTTATGTAATGTAATGTTATGTAATATGTATATTTAACGTTATGTAATGTAATGTAATGTAATGTAATGTAATGTAATGTTATGTTATTTTGCTTCCGAGTCTGTTCTATTTTATAATGGGTCACTCTGATTGTGACGAGGAAGCTCCTGTGCCATCACCTTGGCAGTGTATTTTACGTCTGTATCTGCAGCTAGATTTGAGAACCGAAAACATTTAAGATGGCCATAAAATGCTCTTAGCGTGAAATATGACTTAGGTATCGGAAGTTTATCAGGTAGGTACAATTGTTCAACAATATTGCTATAAAAAATTGTAATGAATCCCATAAAATGAACAAATATGGGAGAGTACAAAGTTCATGCAATTAATGATTATTTTAAATAGGGTTTACGTGCTGAAGTTCGGCAACAAGATGTACACATTTCAGTTCCAAAAATTGTGTAAATCGAGAGAAATTGCAGAAAAATGGTTGGCTGATGGTACTGTACGTTGCTTCGGAAATTCGCTCATTAGGTCATGGCAAATATTGCTCACCATCTCATTATAAATTGAAAATCTTAGGGCGTGGGCGAAAATTATATTCTGAATGCGGGATTGAGCTCTTTTCAGTTGAGTTGGCGAAATCCATCGGAAGAAAAACGGAGATAGGCTGAACCGTTTTGCACGCTAAAGAGTACTTAGAGACTCAATCGTTATGCAGCGTTGAGCTGCACTCACTGACATTCGCCGGAAGACTTGTAATGAACTCGACACCTTTACATAATCACGAAAGGAGATCATTCCCGGCGACGTTAGTCACGTACTCATGCCATCGTGAGTTTGCCAATATACAGGTAGAGTTTTTGTTGGTTGATTGTGGCAACATTAAGACTCCAAACATGAAAATCTTCAGATAATCACGTATACTGTTTAGAGGATCTTCAGGGACTGATTTTCGGTGCCCATCTAAGGGAGGTGGAGTTTTTTGTTCCAGGGTCCCAGCAAACTTGAAATTTGTATTTTATTTTATTTTATTCTATTGAATGACACGGGCAAATGCACAGTCTTCCTGAATTCAACACATTGTTTCATCAAGCTGTTAGTCGTCCGGTCACAAATGAACGCATGGGGGACCAGCTAAGGACTAAACTCATAACCTCTGAAAATATCTTGAACATCTGAAGAATAAAACTTCAGTAAGTTATCTATGCCAGTGCATGCGTAATGCGAGGTTTCCATTTTCATACGTCCACGAATGCTATGTTGCACCCAAATGTTTCGGTTCATCGCGAATCACCTGAAATCCGTT
This sequence comes from Leptopterna dolabrata, assembly GCA_954871275.1. Taxonomy (NCBI): domain Eukaryota; kingdom Metazoa; phylum Arthropoda; class Insecta; order Hemiptera; family Miridae; genus Leptopterna; species Leptopterna dolabrata. The sequence continues at coordinate 51,936,404 of OX940979.1, forward strand.
ACCACTGAAATTCATGTCATCTAAATTCGACAAGCATTTCAGGAGTAAGGTAGTAGCGGATGCGCAGAAAAACGTCTCGGGGCACTGATGATTGAGGTCACGTTGGGCCATCGGTGGGACCAGTATGCCCTTCAATTTTCAGTTATTAGAGGCGTCTTTCAGTGGAACATATATGGGGAGGATGTCTTCTGACGTGCCGTTCGGCTGATTGATAATGAAGCCTGTATAAAGCCATCAGATATCAGTCCCATCAATAGTAATATCCACAGGCCAACACGGTGTTAGGTGATGTATCCAAACGACATATTATAATATACAGCCCCAGTAACCATCTGCCAGCATACTCCAGGGACTAGGCAACGGATTCGGTAATCGAAATTATTCTAGGAACCAGCCACTATTTCCCAATCATGGGCTCACCTTATCATCCTGTATCAATATGTGACTACTTCTTGTTGTTTGTTATTTCTCGTAATGATCGATAATTCTCTTGTTCTTGCAGATGTTGTGATGAGGCGATGCTGAAAGCTGCCGCTGTAAATGTTGCAACTCCCTCTACGGGAAGGGACGAAAGTAACGTCGACAACCAGGAAACAAGGGACAGCGTAAGTAAACCAAGTACTTTACGATACTTACTTTGTAACTCCCGCATACCTGCCTCTGCAAATACCGTTATGAAAATACGATGGCATCAAAACCCCTGCCGCATCAGACAACTGGACTGTCTAAGATCTTCGCCTGCCCCTTTAGCCTGCACACTTGACAAGAGCGGCTGCAGCGAAGAGGCTTCCTTCCATATTGTGACATCCCCGTTGATTTTGTTGTCAAAAAACTCTAAAGCGATACCTCTAACCCGTAGGTCCGAACTTGTGTGGTGCTAAGTTCACAAGGTCGACTCTAAGGGTACGAGGTATTGTTCCGCACCTTCCTAGATGTGTTTGATGTTTTTCTTTGTTTCCAGTTCATTTTTTGTGAAATAAATTGTTTTTCGCTACACTTCATGTTTCCAATGTACTTCCCGTATCCACCCGTTTCAGCACATGTACATGGGTTTCAGGTGATTTTGAATCTGGAGGTGTAAGAAAAACCAACATCCCCTCGAAATCTCTTGCATGGGCTGTAAAAGGACTATATTCATACTTGCACATCTTTAATAAAATAACGTCTATCATCAAGGCTGTGATGGATACACGTTGTAATTTCTATAATCAATCCTTCATTATTTGACTAAATGAAGAAAGAAATCAAGATAAATGAATCTGGAATTGGTTACAAAAATATGCATCTCCTTTCAAATCTATTTAGATAAACCAAATGGCAACTAGGTAGTGCCAAACAACCTTTTCCGAGATATATGTTGATCTTCATTTTAAAATCTTAAAATCTCTTGAATTTAGGGCGGAATCCTCCGAATTGAGAAGACACGTCCGTGAACAAAATGTGACAAAATATATTTTTTAAATGGTTTTCAACCTTCTGAATTTTCCACAACTAAATATTCAACGTCAAAAAGTCTATTTCTATTAAAGTAGGTATCTGCATGTTTTCGACCTCCGTTCAGTGAGGGATTTTCATGTTAATTCAAAGTGAAACTGTTTCATGTACGAATCAAAATATAAACGTTGATGTATATAACTGAAACCATGAGACCAAATAATGTACCTATTGTAAGTGGAACCTTTCATCATAAACGCAATCGATTCACAAAAGCAAATGTCTTGTCTTGATTGTGCCGAATGAGAGCGGCAATATGTATCAAATTGAAATACGGCAGGAATGAAACATCTCAAAAATACCTAATTTTGTTTTTGAGGATGGAAATAATAGGATATCAATGCTACCTTGAATCTCTACACATCACTATGATCATTGGCAATAGCTAATGTGTTATAATGACTATGGCTCATTAATGTAATAGGAGGGGGCCAGGGTGGCCGAAGGGACTAAGCTGGGTTCCTTATCTCGTGAGATATAATGGTTCCTAGCGAAGTGAGTTCAAACCTCGGCCAGGTACCGATACAAGCGTAAAAAACTTGCATGTACTTTCATGTCCTGGTAGCTTAGCTCTTCACCACTGATGCTATCAAAGATCAAATGAATCCTAAAACAGTTGGGTTATAAACAAAAACACAGTTGATGCCTCGAAATGTAGTAACCCGCTGGCCAGTTGTGCACCCGGTTTTAAACTTTTAAAAAACCCTTTACGCACACTTTTTTGCAAATATTCTACATGTTACGAACCTAATGAACTTGGTAAAATTCAACCAATATGACTAAATAAAGCCTTTCATGTTTAACTGATAGTTCCATGCATTATATAAAATGTTTATAAGTAGTTACCAACTGTAAAAAGATACTTGAACGTAAATATTATGGACTCCGTCGGCAACACCTATCTATGAAAATAGCTAAGCTCTATAGGTTCTTCAAGCCCGAGATGAGGTAATCCTCCCGCTGAACCTTCATGTGGTAGGTTTGAGTCTTGTGCAGTGTTTCGTCTTAAATTAATTTTTGCATTTTTATTTTAAGATGATAATTTGTTGCAGACAATGTGAGGTTGTTACAATCAACCTTGACTTATATTATTTTCATAAGTTTGCCACGTGCACTATTGATTGAAATTGGTAGTGTTACCCCCTACTAACTAACTAAAACTGTACTATAAGTTTTAATCTACCATGCAGTAGGTATATAAATGCTATGTATGTAGATGCTTATAGGTTTAATATATTATCTACTCTTTTTCGACTTGACGACGCATGTTGACTGTTACAGGAAGAAGCGCTAAAACGTGCATCTAATCACAATATTTTTGTGTTTCAGGAGATCCATTCGGGAGAACTACTTCATGCCTTACTCACGTAGTGTTATTTTACTGTTGCAGATCTAAGACATAAAAATACCGTCAAAATCAAAATTAAACCCCCACCATCGTCGCGTGCGGTTGTTCCTGTGCGCATGCGTGAATTCGGAAAAGATTGAGTTGCGGTGAGGTAGTAGGTTGTATAGTAGAGTACTACATCATTTAAGGAGACTGTACAGCCTGCTAACTTTCCCTAATTTGATCTTGAGTCATCGCTTGAGGGAAATGAAATGGGACTGAAGAAACGTCCGCGAATCGCCGCCTCAAGTTCTTTCTGCGCATGCTCTGGTTGTTATCGATGGTTTGAAGTGTTATAATGTAATTCTTATCGAATCACAATGTGTCATTCGACAGATAAGAAATCGTGTATAACCCAAACAGTCGATCAACACACCATGAACAGAGTTGCGCTCCCTTCAGTATGGATCGGACAGTAGGTAGGTACTTAATCGTAGTTCCCAAAATTCCTACTTATAAATAATATGGTTACATATTTTTTTATACCTCAGAGGAGGGTCTCAGACCTCAGTAAAAGTCTGGCCAGTAAGCTGGTTAAATAGTAATTTTACGAAAATTTTCCAAACATGAAATTATTTAAACTGACGTAATTAACCTTTCATATAAATGCAGCTACACGTTCCTGAGATTCGTGGATTAACATATCTAAAACTCTTCGATTAACAATTTTAAAACTTTGTGTGAATGTTCCGGATTTTACTGTTACTTATGTTGGGAAAACAAATAGGAAGGACGAGATAATTTTGGATAACATTTTAGTCTAGATCTAATGAGCAAATTTTCTAATTAAGCTACGAATTATCGTTTTAATTGAAATTTTTACGATCATGGCCCCAAGACCAACATTTTCGCACTTCAAAATTACTGGTCCTGAACCTCATTCTTATTAGGAAATCATTTACATCTTTGCAAACCTTTTTTCCCCCCAATAACGTTGCAAAAGTTGGATGCAGGTATCTAGAATAACACAAAAAAAGTTAGAAAAATAAAAAATATAAATAAATATGTTGAGCAATCTATATCTACGGTTTGATTCAGAGTGGCCAAAAAATAGATTTGTTAGGAGCTAAGTTTCAAATAAAGGCGGTATTTTTAAACCTGTAAAACACAAAGTTTGATCATTTCCTCGTGCCAGTTACTCTGACTCTACCAGTTCTAGCTGATTTTTTTAATTTCACAGTATTTTAGGAACATCCATGAACAGGAATGATCACATGCATTGATAATGAAAAACATTGTTGGAAATTTCGAACCGTGAGTAATGAAATATCTGAATTCGACGTTTTTCCGTACAAAAATTTATGTTATCGGTAAATTTGAAGAGAAAACCGGTCACTCAAGTGCAAATTGTGTTGCTGTTCATTTATTACAGTTGACGGTTCATGTCTTGTATAACCTGTGCAGGTCGAACTCACTGGTTTAGTACAAACATTCAAAATTGTTAAACAGCACCTACTGATTCAGTGCTTTTTGGGCCGGAAGAGGAGAAGCCCAAGCAAATTTTCCAATAACCACATCTTTTAGGTGAATATTTTGTCTCACGGAGTCCTTGTTTGTAGATCAGTGAAGAACCTGACAGGTGAGATGATTGAGTGGAGTGAATATTGGATCGCCTGAATTTGAAATGTACTGTTGTCAAATATCAGTGTTCCCAAGGTAGATGATATATGGATTCAGTAGTCTCTCATTTCGCTGTGATACTGATGGTAGGTATTCCTATGGTTACCTCACTAATAATTTAGCTGAATGGGCAATTTTCGTGGGTTACAAGGCAGAGGTTCTTGAAGGTTGCCACTACGGTTTGCCATTTCTAATGTTGGGTTGTTGGCAGCATTGAGAACCTTCGTCTCCGAGGCTTCGCTCCGCCTCCTTGCGCCAACAGCCAGTCAGATGTCAATAGACTTCCTACGTCATTTTTTGCCGCATTTTTACTTTTAATCTCATTTAAAAAATGGCGCTTATTTTTGAAAACGGGCTTAAAGTGCCAGTTTTCCCGAAAGTTCTGATTTTTTTTAAAATTGTTTAATTTGACAAAATTCCCCATTAGGCATTATAGCTGTTTTCATTGTTCCCATGGATGTTTCATCGCCGAATAATTCAGTTCTCGAAATGAATTACCCACCCAAAAAATGGTTTGTTAATTAATAATCCTGCCTCACCGACTACTCTATCACATTATGGTTCGTATAACACAATCTAAACCTAATCAGTAGGCGTATGAACCGCTGGAGTAGCCGAAAACCCCATCACCGCTTGATTGCATGGTGCCATGATACTATTGGGCGATCATATTGACATTTTTAATCTACTAACATCGTGTCTAAATAATATCATCACAAGTCACGTTTTTCACTGAAATATTAGGTATCATTTCTTAACGCTTGTTTTACATCTTCACTTCGTAGAGAATGTGCACTTGATTATATATTTTTAAATAAATTAACAATGCATTGAACCTGATTATTAGGTTGTTTTTTCTTCTCGAAAATTCCATTATGTTGAACAAAATTAGGTATGGATGTTGTTCGTATTATAATTATATGAGTAGGTAGGTTGCTTAATTATCACTTACTACTTGGTTATTGATGTAATTAAAGGGAGGGTATTGTCCCTCAATGCCGCCTTGTAAACAGTTCTGTAATAAATTGATAAGTACCTACGGTCTGTCCAATGTGTGAAAGTGCTCGAAATTTTGCATTTAATTGTGTAGGGGACTTGCACTTTCAAATAACAATGAAATTGTACGTTCCCAATGGAGGATGCAGTTATTTGGCGAAGTTTGAAGTGGAATCGTCCATTTATGAACTGAATTATTGATACAACGTCAAAGGTTCCTCCCCACTAGCAGTTCCGAACACCTTCCTAAAATGGACAGACTGTAGGTAATGAACTGTTCAGCCTCATTATGCATGTCTAGCTAGGCAACACCCTTTGCTTGGATTAAGAGATGAATTTATGTACTTGTGTGTTGTGTATTTTATGTTTTATATACCTACTGATTTTCTTCTATTCAAGAAACAGCAATATGAATGCTCCAAGTGGACAAATTTAAAACCCTTATAGGAAACCGGAAAGCTCGTCCCCTCTTGAAGAATTGGGGGAGTGGAGGGGATGTCCATATCTGTCCAGTAGTTGATGCTTGACAACCAGAAGTTCACCAGAAAACGTTAACCATTTTTATAAAATTGCACTCACGGTTCATTGTTACTGCTTTAATCAAAGTTATCATACGGCTTGTGCGAAGATGAATGAGGAAAAGAGAGATTAAATCAAATTTTCCACCTTGAAATAATGATTTAATCTTAGTTAAAAAATAACGATTTTACTAACATTTTTTGTGTAATATTCGAAATCTATTTTTCGAAACTAACTTGTAATTCAAAATGCTCAAAATTTTTTTCACAAACGTAATTGGATCAGTGCCAAAGAGGGATCCGAGGCCCTTCATAATATTAATTTGAATTATTTTAAATAACAAAATTTGAAGACAAAAAAAATCATTTTTTTACGTACAGTTTGTCCATTACTGGGAAAAACTAAAGATCATGGATATGTCCATTCCATGATGGTCAACCTATGAAACGCCTACGTAATGGCGTAATTGTTTAGGGTCATCCTCAACTATGTGCTTGGTAGGGTCATACTCGTAAATCAGACTAACGAGGTAACCGAATTCACGACTTCAGCTCTACTAAAGTTGGGTTTTTCTGAACACCATACTTGGTTCCCGACCATACACTTACACCGCACCGTACACCATACACCTACCTAGTCCTACCTGCGAAAACAAAAAAGGTTCTTTGTGAAAAAAATGCGCTGTAGGTAATACGCTTACGCAGTCCTACCTACTTAAAGAAAAAAGGCTCAACCGTCAAACAGTAGTGACGTATTTCTACCTCGAGTTGGATTTCTTACGTTTTTCCTTGAATACGAAATTGTTTATCCAGACGATGTCGTTAGGTAGTTGGTTTATTGGTACATTTTTCTTAGTGATAAAAATTTGACACCAATCCCCCCCCCCCCCCCCCTGTAAAGACATATCCATGTACAAAAAATGGATTTCTTATACCTATTACGAAATTTTAGGTTAAAATGGTTATTTATTTAAATTACGATAAAGTCATTGTTTTAAGGTAGAAAACTTGATTTAATCTCCCATTTCCTCATTTGCCCTCGCCCAAGCCACATGACAACTTTGATTAAAAGCAATAAAAATGGAGCGCGATTTTCCAAAAATTGTTAACCTTTTTTTGGTGAAGTTTTGGTTGTTAAACATCAGCTACTGAACGGATTTGGACTTTTGTCCCTCCAAATTCTTCAGGATGAGACGGCTTTCCGATTTCCTATACGGTTTTTAAATTCGTCCACTTGGAATTGGAACCATACTGTCTTTGAATAAACAAAAATCAGTTTTTTCATCGAAACGTGTGTTGGCCGTTTTTGATTGGAACGTTCTAATGAGCTGGAGTTTGTGAACCCTTCACTCGGATGTATGATATTGTTTGACTGGTCATGCGCAAATTTGAAACTGTTTTTTCGAGGGTGATCCCTTAATTTTGATCACCAGTGTATATTATAAACTTTAATTGTATAATTGTCATGTATTATGAAATTATCATCAGATGTTGAAGACCAGGATGGCAGCTTCTTTACCTTGGAGGTGAGTCGTTAGAATATAGAGGAAGTAGGTACCTAAGGAGTTCTAATATTGAGCATTGAGCTATTTAAGAATAAGGTACCCATGGCTGGTACCTATACTTTTAAGTACTTGATTAGAGATGCACCTACTAATAGGTTGTAGGATTCAGGACAAAATGATGATTTGCAATGGTGAACATAGTTGGTTGGAGGACAAACCCGCCAGTAAAAATTCTATTAATGTCACCAAATAAATCCCGGAGGATTCAATTGCTTTCCGTAGGCCTGTAGTGCGCTATGAATCGCGATACATGGCAGAATTATAATTTAAATTTACTGTTCTTGGAATCAATAGAAATTAGGTAAATAGAAAGTTGATTACTGAGGTTAGAGGGCCTACTCTATGCAGTTGGTGTGGAGGCGTTTGGGTGGCAGAGGCGTATGCCATCTAGTGGTGAGTTTGTGAAGCTTACTTTGAGGGGACCCTCGTAAGGGCGCGTCGTATTCGTATCGGGGAAACTCTGGATGTTGTAGAGTGATTCTCGCGCACTATCCACTTCAGTCACACTAACCTCGTAATCTGGCCAGCCACCCAACAAATTAACCGCGAACTAGATCATTTAACGTCCTAAGGCACACGCACTGTGTACTGATGATTTCTTCAAACCAACTGGTCCCTGATTTGGTAGGTACCTACCTACCTACTACATAATTATGTGCTAAGAGCGTGAGTAGCGTAAGTTGGGAAACTCGAAAGTACTCAGGTTGCAGAAAACCTACTGTGGAATGGTTAGGTACTCATTTCCCTTCAACTTTATCTGTGACAGGAACCTGCCGAAACATTATTGCCATTTTAGCCGTTTTCGTAAGCTGAAAGGTAAACATATAGGTAGTTAGTTACCTAGCCAAGTGTTCTCGAGGAATCTCGTCTAGTCTAAATCGAGCTACTACCTATAAAGCCTCTTTCGACGCAGGGCTGGATTAGGCACCTAGGTCTGTCTAAGAAATAATGTACATATCGTGCCCCTGCAGTCAGAAGAACGAATGTAGCAAAACCAAAATGGTGGGAAATAGCAATTTCCTCTGACGAATTAAAGAATTTATTGTACCACAGCCTGGCATGGTGTTTCCTAGATTCATTCTAATTTACTGAATCGTTTCATATTTTTGGATTAGTTATATCATTAATACAAGTAGAGTTATGCTTGAAAAACTTAATTTCTTTGTAACATTCGCCCTTTTGCCGTGACTGAGCTTGTGTGACATTCGCCGTCATTTTTCTGCCGTTAATAGTAAAGGGTAGACGATTTCTCATAAATCTACTGGCAACGAACGAACTACAACTACAACTTTTAAATAATGCTCAGTAACCTGTGGAGTTAGGATCTTCTAAGCCTTCTTCGCCTTTTGCCATTTGTTCAGGATGTAATGGCTTAGTTTTCTTCCATGGGGCCACTGTTTTGTTTGAATAAACACGTTTTTCAGGTTACTTCTTAGGGCTTGAAACCCTTATTTCACTTATATTCGCCCCTTGGGCGGTCTGCTTGCTGCGTTCGCCCCAAACTTTCTATCTTTCCCCCTGAATACCTCCTTCCTGATTGGCTAGGTTTTCGCGGTCTTTTAAAATTCGAATAGAGGAGGAAAATACGAAAACACTGACATGCTTCAGTACTACCAAAATTGGGTTGTTCGCCCTTCTGCCGGAGAGGGCGCGATATGTATACAAAGAAAAACGGAGTTATTGAAAAAATTGAAAGAATAATTGTCTTGAAAAAATAACGGAGTTATTGTGTGTTATGGTTTGATCACCAAAAGAATAATTGTCTTGAAAAAATAACGGAGTTATTGTGTGTTATGGTTTGATCACCAAAAGAATAATTGTCTTGAAAAAATAACGGAGTTATTGTGTGTTATGGTTTGATCACCAAAAGAATAATTGTCTTGAAAAAATAACGGAGTTATTGTGTGTTATGGTTTGATCACCAAAACCGGTATAACAGTGTTTTTTGCGTTTTTCTTGTATTAGTGGAAATAGACTATTTTTTCAATAACTCCGTTTTTCTTTGAAATGGGTTTCCACGATTTCTTCGCGAGTGATTTAGTTCGTATGTATACACCTCCCTATTGCATTTTGGCCTCCTGCTGAATCAATAGCAAGAGTAAACTCGATACAAGTTCCAGATTCCAGTCTTGTAACGAAATTTATTGAGCGGATTACCAAGAATAGTCAGTAATTGATCCCCCCATGTTCTTAGTATTATTTTATAGTTTGAATTACATAATTATTATTGTTATTAGTCATATAGTTATGCGTGAAGTTTTCCACTACCACACATCAAGGGACCGAAATTAAGATTAGTCGGTAGTTATGGTAAGGTTAAACTGAGTATGGGGGAGTAGTCTGTACCTTCCTCTAAAATTGATTACAAGTTAGTATCTAGGTAAAGAGGTTAAGTGTACCTACCTACCTGCAACATACACTCTGGAGCTCATTTTCACTTCCAAATATGTAGTCATGTATATATTCGACATTAGCTACCTACCTAGCGTATTATAAGAGTAATAGGTGGTACTTACCTGTATCCTTGTTCCGCAAGGAAAGTTAAAAGAATTCAGTTGCCAATTTGATCTAAATGTATCTAAATATACCTACGTTTTCACTGAAGCACGGGATGCATGGCTATTCATTAACACCTATGCATGGTAAATGCTGACTAATCGGGTGCAGTACCTACTTATAAATCCTTTAAAAGAAAGGTATCTATTATAATAGGTGTCCAGGCTGCGTTTCGCTAGCAATGGCTCGTGGGAATTGGGTAAACATCTGAAAATATCCATGATTATGGTTTTAGATTTTGATTACAGATTTAGTAGAAATATCAACAAACTACAGTTTTCTTCGTAAAACGTGGTGTAGATTTTGTAAGGTCACTAGGTGTATTTCAGACAGTAGGTCAGTTTCATCATCATTCAATCAATTCAAGTTGAATCGACGGGAAAGTTAGTGATTCATCACAACTGTACGTCATCCTTACAAGAGTTGGCAGGTGGCCTTTTCATTTTGAACAAGTATGGCGTTGAACTAGGTACCTACTTCAGGTTAAGACCTATATCTACTGTTATAATATTTAGTCATTAGGTAATTTATTATTCACTGCATTACAAGGATAGAGGAATTGATTTGATGACCCAGCCCTATGGTGAGTTACAAAATACAATTTAGCTAAATTGGTCCCGTTTGTCTCGAAATCGCAAAAAAGAACAAGGATTCCCATTATGCTGGCAGAGCGGTAACATTAACAACAATATAATCAACAATCATGCAGCTCCGTTGATTTTGGTTTATTATTCTGTGAATAATACACCTATGTATTCACTCAGCAAAAAAATTTTATAGCACCTCAAAATGATTTACGTTTCAAGGTGCGTAGATTCAGAAAATGCTATATCCGTCCGCCGTATCATCCATAACTACTTCATTTTCGGTCTAAAAAATTCGTTCTTTCGCACACATGCTCCATTTGGGCCCTAGGTGTGTCCTGAAACTTTGCAGCCCGATCGGAATACACCCTGGGGTTTTATGAGTGAAAATGGGTATACAAATTGGTATTTTTTGTGTGTTTTAGTAACATGAGCTTTTGAGGTATCGTTTTTTTCCATGTTTTTTGGAACGAGAAGACCGAATATGAAATTGATTTTGACCAGAGTGGAAAATTAAGGTTCTAACGAAGTTTCAGCCTTAAATTTACGTTAAATTTGGGTCTAAAATCGTCGTTCTTCCGCAAAAAGTTTGGGTCCCCATTTGGGAACACATTTGGGTCCTAGTTGTGCTCCGAAGCTCGGCAGCCCGATCAAAATACACCCACCGTTGTTATGGGAGAAAAATGGGTGTAAAAATATGGGTTTTTGAGGTTTTAGTGAATTATCGTTTGTGAGGGTTCGTTTTCCACGGTTTTATGAAGACCGGTTATGAAGTTGATTTTGATCGAATACTGAAGAACTGAGGTTATAACTAAGGTCTTGCTCCCGAAATTAATTTTTTCATCAGTCAAAACCTGGGAAATTGTCCGAAATCACCATAAATTTGTATAATATCACTAGAAGCAGTATCGACAGGTGAATCAAGACAATTAAAATGGTAAAATCAATTATCAAAAAATCGGAGCCTAATTCGTGTTTTTGGGGGCCAAAATTGGTGGAAACCGTCAAAAATAGCCATTTTAATAACTGCACATGAAATAAACAATAAATGAACAGCCAACATTTCTGTAGGTATGTCCAGTAGAATAATGAACCCATTTGACAAGGACTTTGCAGCGTTTTAAAATTGAAGTTGCGAATTGAGTGATGAACACGCCAGTGAATAGCCAAAACCTTGATAAAAAATTAGGATTGAAAGAACATAATTGAAAATCAACAGAAAACGGCACATCAATAAAGGTGTCCATTGAGAATATTTCAAGTTCGGTTATACCTCCTCATTTTGTGGGAAAATGAGCATTTTCTAGATGACGAACCCACTGAGATGATGTAGGACTGATTGTTGGGTGACATCATTGATTATTGGATTGTTGGATGACACTTACGTTTGTATTAAGTTGTACCTATCAAGAGTGTGGGCCCGGTACTTACCATTTCCTTGGTCAACCAGGTAACAAGTTATGATGACCTAAGATTAAATTCATTCAATGTAGGTACCTACCTATACTGTACTTACTATAAAAATACCGAAGTACCTACCTGTACTACTACTATAGAAACAAATCAAGTCCCACTTGGTGTAAATACCTCCGTAGAACTATTATAATAGCAGGTTAACAATAATGTTGCGTTAAAGTAGGTATTTACCTACATTATTTACGGATTGACGGTTGGACAAAATGTAGGTAGGTAGGTACTCTGAGTGGATCTATTTTTCCAGTTGGATGATCTTTGTGAGCTTTTCAAGAATGTGAAAATAAAAGTTACCTACCTATCCCATAAGCAAAACGTCCGAAAATTGGTCTTAGAACTTGGGACCTTCCCACCTGTTTCACAATCCACCAAGATGAATTTTCGAGTTGAAAATAGGTAAATTGTTAAGCTACAGTTCTTGAGGGGAAAAAAAGCGAAATTCCGAATGCCATGATATAATACAGCCTACATGGCAAGATGTATGCCTACATGGATGCCATGATACAGCATGGTACCTACCAAATCTGCGCGGTTAGGATGGTGCAAAGCACTGACAGTAATGGTTAGTGGATATTAACCATAGTGGATATTAAGCACTGATAATAACTGTTAGTAGTATTGGTTAGTGGATTATTAGTTACAGTATTAGATACCTACCTTACCTTATCTTAACTTCATTGGGTTATGGTGCACCATGCAACCAAAACTGTAGGTGCGCCTTCAGTTGCGTAGGCTGTTGTATTGCGGGTCAATGGTTCTGCTGGTTTAATCTACCCTACTATAGTTGGGCGCCTGTACGACACAGATGTAAGAGGATTCAAGTTGAAACATTTTTGGTGTGCAGCAGCTCTAGCTATTGCATTCTAAATTCAGTAAGTGAGGAGGAGGGTAGTACGGGAAGGGCGGTACACAGAAAACAGTGAGAACTTGTGACAATGGTTGCGAACATAGACATAGTCGGAGAGCTCGATCTTATATGACGCAGAAGTTTTTGTTGCTGGTCTTCAACCTATAGTTCACACAAAAACAAAGTAACAGTGGGCCAAAATGTGCATTTTCAAAGGCTTTGTACAAGGAGTACTTTGTTTTTGGGGCTGGAGTTCATTAGAAATTTGCGAAATATTTTTCGAAGACAAATTTCGAATTTTTTGCGCTTCAATAACTGAAGCTGGTTCGTGGGTGGCTGCTCCTAAGGGCTCCCTAATCAGCTGAGCGGAAAATTGAGCCCGAAATCCTAAGTATTTACAAAGCCTAAAAACATATTTTTTTATCCATGGCGATAAATTGAGCCCCAAATCCTAAGTATTTACGAAGCCTAAAAACATAGTTGGTTATCCGTGATGCAATATTTCCCACAAAATTTTACTTTAAAGCTTTTGGTTGAAATTTCAGTAATGAACCTTCGGGAACGAGCATGAAAACGATTTTTCATGCTCGTTCCCATAGGTTCATTACTGAAATTTCAGAGGGAAAACAAGTTTTCCCCCTTCAGTATGTGATTTTTTCGAAAAAAACACTGCAAATTCGTCAACAGCGATTTATTATTTTCCGTGCGGATATACTTTCTCTGTCTAGGTTACTGCCAATAATTGTACCAAAGAAAGGAATTAATGAAGACAAAGGAATTCGACCCTGAAGTCTGGAAACTATTCATAACCCTAATAAAAATGCAACCTTTGTATTTATAATCATCATCACTTATTTTTCAGTACTTAGAGGTGGCAGACAGTAATGCTGAGTGTCGTTGCACAACTAGACACAAAAGGATACCTATTTTCAGAATTTCAATAATTTTTGTCCTGCAATTTAAAATATATTTTATTTTAGTATTTACGTAGGTACCACTACGAAATGTAAATCATAAAATTTTGAGAGGTATTTTTCTTTGGATTTAAAATATAGGTTCCAATTTGTTGGATATAACCGGCCGTTTTTCAGCAGTAAGGCCCTGAAGTTAGAACCGAATGAACTTCAGTAATTCAGTATGAGCTTCAGAACCAAAATAAAAGATAACTCCGGCCTAGATATTTGTGGTAGGGAACAGTTGATTCAAATCACTGACGGTTTTATAAAATCGAGTTTTTTGTTCTGAGAGGTAGTTTGAGGTCATGGAAAGAAGGTGGTGCATATAGTTATGGAGCTAGCAAGCTAGGTAGGTACTTCAGAAAGATGGCAACGTGGGGGAAGTAGGGGTATTCAAAATCTATGCAAAATTTCCTATAGACACGGAGATGAAGGGGGCTTTTCTCATCCAAAATACAATTCTTGTCCCACTTTGGGCCTCTGCATGCGAGTGAATGAGTCATTTGTTCACCGTGTGTACCTTAAAGGTTAACAACTATTAGGTATTTCACCCTTCGATCTCATCCATCATTCACTGTAAATATACGAAGAACCGATTAAAACTCGTGAGGACCCCCTTCCCGAACGTTTGCCTCCAACCTAATGCCTCGAGAACGACTGATTCTCAGATTTCCAGGTCGAGCCTCGTCTCTCGGGATGACTGACAGCCAAACTGATATGAGAGGACTTCAGGACAATGAAATGTGGTGTCGGGAGAAGACATGGCGACCCTCCCACTCCCTGAGACCCTAATCTGTGATGTAGATTTGGTTCTCACAGGCTAGCGCTCTCAGGTGCGGGCGGTAGCCTTAAATCAAGAAAAAAAATTATTCATATCATACGTAAGACTTTTTTGTCGTGATTAATTGCTCGTTACCTTGTGATTTTATTGCGTTTTCAGCTTTGATTTACGAGTAATTCTTGTCCGTTCTTAATTAGCGAATTTTCGAAGAAAAAGAAGCTATTGTTCTCGGTCCAAAATTTTTAAAACTCGAATTTCCGAAAGATTTTTATACCAAAATCCGTTTCAGACCATCCTGAATTCCCTGCCGAAAGACACCAAAAATTATATGTATATATATATATTTATATATATATTTATATATTTATATATTGTATATTTATATATGTATGTGTCATTCCAGACGATAACTCTCGAAAGAATTGAGATAAAAAGTTCAAATTTGCACGAAAAATCTGTCTTGGCAATCGACAGGCTAAGTTCGAAGATGGGCAGAATCGGGTCACCCTAAGGGGGAGTTTTGGGGAGTTTTAGGGGGGGGGGGGGAAATTACCCATAAATTCCCAAAATGAAAAAGTCTGACAAGTGACACCTCATTTTAAAGGTTTTTGTACGCTGAACACGATGGTGAAATCAGAATTGCGATATCTCATTCCGTTCTCAAACTGGAGCACTTTGAAGATGAAGGAACGTGGTTATTTCTTGAGATGTTCTTCCTGGTTCGTCTGCTCTAATCTGATAACGGAATGGGATATCGCAATTCTGACTTCACCATCGTGTTCAGCGTTGGAAAATCTACAAACCGAGGTGTTACTCGGCAAAAAATGGAACAAAAAATTTGTTACCTACGTACCCAATACCTACTCTTCTGGTATTCAAAACATTTTTGATTTCCCCCTCCCCCTCCTTCCACCCCAAATTTTGCTTTGCGTAAAACTACTCCTGTTTTAATTTTGTATGGTATCAAGTTGGGAAAACATTGGCCGAAAATTAATTTTCAGAAAATTTTAGGCGGAGGAGGAAGATGCCGAAAACTTCGAAAATTCGCTCTTATAGCCATGCTGCATGACTGTGGTTTTTTAATTGTTCCAGTCCACTTCAGGAGTTCAGACTTGTTTACTCAACGTCATGATCGTTGCACGCGCCGATGTTGCAGAAAAATACAGCCAGTACAGTACTATCAGACATTCATGGGTATTTTGCTAGAATACCATACTGAGTTCTGGGTGAAGGTGTCCGGACACTTACTCGTTCCTACCGCAATCAACTACTTGTAATTAGTTAGCGGGTGCTTCAAATTTCTCTTCATAGCTATTCAGAAGTTCGAGGATAAGCAAAATCCTGTGACAGAGGGGAATTTTAGAAAATATGATTTCCGATAGATCCAGGAGCTTCCGCAAGGTTGGCGGACCTCTAATAATATTCTTACCCTACACAGAGGAGCAAAGGATAGATAGGTCGGTACATGTTGCTTGAACAGGCACTTCCTGCGAAATTCATGGAAAGTATAGGACACAATCTGAGGTGCAGTAGTTGTGAGATGAAAATAGCTGGTCGTGGCAATGAGCTTATTACGGCGACACCTACCTGTAAGAGATAATTATAATGGATTCATCGTCATCAGACCTGCAGGAGGGCGCGAGCAGGTGTCGAAAAAATGGACGTAAGTTATCCCTAGTTTTGGCAACCGCAAGAACTTGTACTCATTCAACAGAAATACGAATCCTCTTCCCAAAAAAAGTTGAGATAATGAACAAGCAAGCAGCTCCACGTCGGTCAGCTTGCGTTATTTACTTTAGTCTCATGGCAGTAAGTCGGTACATCTGTATTAGGTACACCCACTAAGGCTTTCCAACGCTCGTCCTTGCATAACACGAACAGATTTGCTATAGTTACTAGGTATTTCTAGTTTTTTAGGTATATAACCTTTGAGTATATCTTCTATTTACTATTTTGGCTGATAGTGCAGTAAACGTATTAGTAGTGATGTTGTAGGTAAGACTTGAGAAATGCGCATTTTGAAATTTTCGTTGAGTTTTAAGGTTAATTCAACATTTGATGTGAAACTTTTCCTTCTCCTCTTACTTCACCCAGCGCAAAATACCTAGTGTTTCTATTATTTTACTATTTTGTTTAATAATCTCATTTTCCAACGATTTAAGAAAGTTTTCAGAAGTCGGTTACAGTGAAAAGACAAAAGTCGCTTTTGCTGTATCACTTCGTTCACAGGGTACCGACTTTCTATTCCTAACCCTAAACGTCGATTTTACAGCGGTGCACCTACCGCTCGACGTTTCGGGTCCTTAACCTTGTTAGGACTCGTGTTGCGGGTCATCGTCGATACTCATCTCCCGTTTTAATAGTTTTTAATGATTCTTTTCGTAGTAACTCCTCCCTGACAAAAGGCTGCAAGGCACAATAGACAAAGGGGATTTTTTTAAAGGCATAGAAGGGGCCTCAAGAGTCAAGACCAGAGTCATCAACATCCTGCTGGCTCAGAGTGTCTTCTGCGCCTGACCCGCGACCATGGGACCCTCCTGCATCCCTGGTATCAGTGAGTTCTAGAATTCTCTCTAGTTCTAGTTCTAGTTCTAGAAGAATAGAGTCTTCTTGCGAAATAATACGGTTTGCAATGTTCGATGTTCAGGTGGTGGAGAGAACTTGTCCAGGGATTGTTTCGTGTTTGTTCAGTATGTCTATTTGTTACTGAATTTCTTTATCAGGTCATTATTTCCGGGCTTATCCCCACCTCCAGTTGTGGGTATCGTCCGCACACAAACTTGGAGGTTTTGTTGGTATGAAGAATGGATATGAACATGATAATGCATGGATGAGTTACTCCAATTTTGAGAGGTTACCATATACATAGTTCGATGAAATTTACTAAAGATAGTTCAGATCAATTTTTTGAGAGAAAAAAAGGCAAAAAAAAATACGTCGTATTTACACGGTCAGACTGTGTGAAGTGTTGAGATGATTCGTTGGGTCGGCATAATTTGAATAAAAACATATTTAAGGAATACATATTCAGTAATAAACGACTTGGATAAGAAAACGGAATCCTGTTAATCCTTCAGGTATTCACGGATTTAGGAACAGACAAAATCACTTCATAATTTTTCATTAATTTCATATTAAAAGTAGGTATAACTTCCTATTGGCAAGGCGCATAATACTCGTGACTCGTTATCTACCAATATTTGATTGGATTCTATATTTTGCTATTTTAATGTATTATCAGTATAAATGAAGTGGGACTAGATTCGACAAGTTTTGAATACACTTCGAAATGCGCAAGGAAAACGGCGTGGCCTACAAAATTAAGTTCAACGTCCTTATCGTATTTTAAAGTAGTTACTTATTTATTTCATGTTAACTAGGTCGGTGCATATGTAATGGCGACTTCCAAGAGTATCATAAAGCCAAATGAGTTATTCATCTATAATCCCGAAGTTCCTACCTTTGTATATTTCTCTTGCAAGTGCGGTTATGTTTTATGCTGGATGCTGCTCCTCAATCATCCAAGCACAAGAACCTCTTTGAACAACCAATATAATCAATAAAGAGGGCGCAGGCGATTGTGTATTACTATAATATTTATAATTCATTGCCCACTCCATATTACCGCCTTATTAGCGAATTTTCGAAGAAAAGGAAGCTATTGCTCTCGGTCCAAAATTTTTAAAACTCGAATTTCCGAAAGATTTTTATACCAAAATCCGTTTCAGACCATCCTGAATTCACTACCGAAAGACACCAAAAATTATATGTATATATATATATATATTTATATATATATATATATATATATATATATATATATATATATATATATTTATATATGTATGTGTCATTCCAGACGATAACTCTCGAAAGAATTGAGATAAAAAGTTCAAATTTGTACGAAAAATCTGTCTTGGCAATCGACAGGCTAAGTTCGTAGATGGGCAGAATCGGGTCACTCTAAGGGGGAATTTTGGGGAGTTTTAGGGGGGAAAAATTACCCATAAATTCCCAAAATGAAGCAGTCTGACAAGTGACACCTCATTTTAAAGGTTTTTGTACGCTGAACACGATGGTGAAATCAGAATTGCGATATCTCATTCCGTTCTCAAACTGGAGCACTTTGAAGATGAAGGAACGTGGTTATTTCTTGAGATGTTCTTCCTCGTTCGTCTGCTCTGATCTGATAACGGAATGGGATATCGCAATTCTGACTTCACCATCGTGTTCAGCGTTGGAAAATCTACAAACCGAGGTGTTACTCGGCAAAAAATGGAACAAAAAATTTGTTACGTATCCAATACCTACTTTGTATTGGATACGTAACATACGTACTGTACGTATGTTGGATAAGTAACTGTACGTATATATTGTAGTACCAATACTACAATATACGTACATACTTGAATACCTATAATTACCCAATAAGTTTAAGATTCCCCATATTTGAATGGGATATCCCAAACATCACATTTTACATAAAATCAGTTATTTCTTCGAAAATTCGCTCTTATAGCCATGCTGCATGACTGTGTTTTTTTTTATTTATTGCCAACTACCATATTATATTAACTTGGACTGTCCCTATTGGCAAAATAAATTGAACCATCGTCCTCAACGTGATGCTCTTATGGTTTGAAAGAAATTCACTAACGTGTTGCCGATTAATACTCACCGGAGTGAATTTAGCAATTCAGAGTAACGTGGACGTTACTTCCGCGTACTTGAAAATTCTGAATTTGTATTTAAACTGAGTACCTACCGAAATGGCAAAAAATCTCTCCACCGCCCCTCCGGTAATCATTCTCTTCACTGGAGTGTCCCGGTTTAGGTTAGAAAAAAATATGGCAGGTACGCTCAACTTGAGGTTCTCAACGGTTCTTCGAAACTATGAGCAATTTTATATTCAGCAGTAACTTATGTAAGACTGCGCCAGTTCTATTCCTCAAGCAAATTTCCCATCTTCGGCTGAAGTAATTTCGTTCTGAAGTTAATGATAGGGTTTCCTCTCCCACAACGATGACCTCCGGGGAAAGCGTTTCCTGAAGCGGATCATTTTTTCCTTGCGATGACTTCGAAACTATTCGCTTCAAAGGAGAAACTGCGTTGAGTAGATGACAGTGCAGGTATCTACTACTAGCAGTTACCGTAATAGCGTCATTACGGAAAATAGCATATTTTACGATTTTTTGTGAGGGAGCATTCCCTCACACAAAATCGTAAAATATGTAATTTTGAAAATAAAAATAAAAAACGGAGTTATTGAAAGGTTGTTTATTTCCACGAATACACAGAAAATACACTTTTATGCCGGTCTCGATGATCACAGCAAACCATTGTCAGCACCTAAAAAACAATAACTGACGATGGTTTGATCAACGAAACCGTTATAACAGTACATATATTTTTTGTGTATTGTCAGTGGAAGTATACAACCTATATAACCCCGCTTTTGGTTTATTATTCTGTGAATAATACACCTATGTATTCGCTCAGCAAAAAATTTTTATAACACCCCCTCAAAATTTTTTCTTTTCCGTTTCAAGGTGCGTAGATTCCAAAAATGTAATGTCCGTCCGCCGCGCCGTCCGCCGTTTTTTAGGTCTAAAAAATTCGTTCTTTCGCACATATGCTCCATTTGGGCCCTAGTTGTGTTCCGAAACTTTGCAGCCCGATCGGAAGATACCCAGGGGTGTTATGAGTGAAAAAGTGTGTAAACATAGGTACCTACTTTTTGTGTTTTAGCAAAATGTTAGTAACATGAGCTTTTGAGGTATCGTTTTCCATGTTTTTGGGGACGAGAAGACCGAATATGAAGTCGATTTTGACCGGAGAATGGAAAATTCAGGTTCTACCAATGGTTCTGCTCCCAAAATTGATTTTTTTATGAGTCAAAAACCTGGGAAATCGTGTGAAATCACCATCAATTTGTATAATAACAATAGAAAAAGTATCAGCACGTGGATCAAGACGATGAAATGGCACTACCAATGATCAAAGATAATTTGAAGAAAAAAAAAGGAGCGTACCTAATTCGTGTTTTGGGCCCAGAATTGGTGAAAACCCTCAGAAATAGGTACCTATTTCAATTATTTCACATGAAAGAAACAATAAATGAACAGCCATTATTTCTGTAGGTATGTCCAATAGAATAATAAACCCATGTGACAAGGACTTTGCAGCGTTTTCATTTTGAAATCGGTTCCCACAATTTCATCGCTAGTGATTTAGCTGGAGTTTTTCTTGTTACCTAGTTCTTGGAGATCGAAAAACACCAAAAAATGTTTTCATTATTTTCATTTCTAGAATGAGATTTTTCATTTCTAAAAAAATGTCTGTTCTGAATTCAAAGTTTCCTTCAAATCCTGTCGACTTCTCCATGGTTCATGTTGGAGACTTCTCATGTAGTTTTGGAGATGTATGTTATGGAATATGAATTTCATCGTATCGAAACGCATGTTCGCTCAGCCAAAAACTTAACACCCCCTCAAAATGTTTTCTTTTTTTGTTTTATGGTGCGTAGATTCCATGCAATACATCCGTCCGCTGTATTTCGTATCATCCGTAGGTATCTACTTTATTTTAGATCTAAAAAATTCGTTCTTTCGCACAGGCTCCATTTGAAGTTGTGTCCCGAATCTTTGCCCCCCGATTGGAACATACCCAAGGGTGTTATGGGTGAAAAATGGGTGTAAAAATAGGTTTTCTTGGTGTTTTAGTAACGTGAACTTGTCAGGTATCGTTTTCTATGTTTTTTAGGAGACCTAATATGAAGTCGATTTTGAACAAAGAGTGGAAAATTGAGGTTCTAACGAAGTTTCAGCCATAATTTTACGTTAAATTTTGGTCTAAAATCGTCGTTCTTCTGCATTAAGTTTGAGTCTCCATTTGGTAACATTGGGTCCTAGTTGTGCTGCTATGCTCGACAGCCCGATCGGAATACACCCCAGGGTGATATGGGTGGTATGGGTGTAAAATAGGGGTTTTCGAGGTTTTTTGAATTTTTAGTGTACACGAGCTCGTGAGGTATCGTTTTCCATGTTATTTTTAGGGCGAGAAGACCGAATATTAAGTTGGTTTTGACCAAAGAATGAAGAATTGAGGTTGTAACTAAGGTTCAGCTCCCGAAATTCATTTTTCATGATTCAGACCCCAGGGAAATTTTCCGAAATCACCATAAATTTCTATAATGACATTAGAATATGTACTGATGAATCAAGACAGTTAGATGGCACTGTCAAAGTCAATGATCAAATATAATTTGTAAAAAATGGAGGTTTTGGGGGCCAAAATTGGTAGAGACCATCAAAAATAGCTATTTCAATTATTGTACATGAAAGAAACAATAAGTGAACAGCCAAAAATTTTGTAGGTATGTCCAGTAGAATAATAAACCCATGTGACTTTGAAGAGGATTTTTGTTTGTTTTATCACCCTGGCGGCAGCCTTTACAACAAAGCTGAGTTTCGCGGCAAGGGTGTGGAATAACAATTACCTACAAGGTTATAAGGACTTTTTATCATTCACAGTTGGTGATGGTTAACGACCGTGCGTATCCATAGGGAAAATGAGGATTCTAAACGCTGACCAGATAGGGTGCTGGCAAGAGTGCTCACAATGCTCATTCTTACATCTAGGGACGCCGGAATAGCGCATTTGTGTTTTTTGGTTAATGCTTTATCATGACTTAATAAAAGGTGCGTAACGATTTCCAATCCTCGGTACATTGGTGTGAATTTCCTCACGGTCACATTCAGTGCCTACCTATCAATGGAGCCGCCTGATACTCGCCATACGCAGTAGGCGCCTTCTGTGATCCACTTATTTGCACCAAGAGATCTTTTTCAGAGCTATAGATCTGTTCAGATATATCTGATCAGGCTCTATAGCTGATCTAAGCTATATATACATATATCTGATTCAGAGCTCTAGATATATTTAGTAACATACAGGTCTATGGCTGTACTATAATAGTTGTCAGTAATAAATCTGGTTTTGCTTTTCAGTTCTTATTTGCACCAGTTCACATATATCTGGTCACGCTGTATAGCTGATCCATAGGCTCTATAGATATATCTGATTCAGAGCTATAGATATATTAAGCAACTGTATATATCTGATTCAGAGCTATAGATATGTGGGAGAGGTACCTTCTGGGGAGGACAGTTGTCAGTAACAATTCTTGTTATGCTTTTCACTTCTTGTTTGCAATAGCTCAGATATATCTGATCAGGCTCTATAGATGCTATAGGCTCTATAGATATACCTATCTGATTCAGATCTATAGATACATTTATTAACATACAGGTCTATGGCGGTACTATAATAGTTGTCAGTAATAATTCTTGTTTTGCTTTTTAGTTCTCGTTCGAATTTGTTCAGATATATCTGATCAGGCTGTATAGCTGATGAGGCTCTATAGCTGATCTATATCCTCTATAGATATATCTGATTCAGAGCTATAGCTACATTTATTAGCATACAGGTATATGGCGGTACTATAACAGTTGTCAGTAATAATTCTTGTTTTGCTTTTCAGTTCTTGTTTGCATTAGCTCAGATATATCTGATCAGGCTGTATAGCTGATGAGGCTCTATAGCTGATCTATATCCTCTATAGATATATCTGATTCAGAGCTGTAGATACATTTATTAACATACAGGTCTATGGCGGTACTATAATAGTTGTCAGTAATAGTTCTTGTTTTGCTTTTTAGTTCTTGTTGGCATTAGTTCAGATATATCTGATCATGCTGTATAGCTGATGAGGCTCTATAGCTGATCTATATCCTCTATAGATATATCTGATTCAGAGCTATAGATACATCTATTAAGATACAGGTCTATGGCGGTACTATAACAGTTGTCAGTAATAGTTCTTGTTTTGCTTTTTTGGGGACGAGAAGACCGAATATGAAGTCGATTTTGACCAAAGAGTGGAAAATTGAGTTCTACCAAATGTTCAGCTCCCAGAATTGATTTTTTATGAGTGAAAAACCTGGGAAATCGTCTGAAAACACCATCAGCTTGTATAATAACACTGGAAAAAGTGTCAAGACGTGGTTCAGGACGATTAAATGACACTACCAATGATCAAAGATAGTTTAAAAAAAAAAGAAAAAAAGAGCGTACCTAATTTGTGTTTTGGGGGCCAAAATTAATGGAAACCATCAGAAGTAGCTATTTCGATTATTACGCATGAAAGAAACAATTAATGAACAGCCAACCTTTCTGTAGGTATGTCCAATAGAATAATAAACCCATGTGACAAGGACTTTGCAGCGTTTTTAGTTCTTGTTGGCATTCGTTCAGATATATCTGATCATGCTGTATATCTGATGAGGCTCTATAGCTGATCTATATCCTCTATAGATATATCTGATTCAGAGCTATAGATACATCTATTAAAATACAGGTCTATGGCGGTACTATAATAGTTGTCAGTAATAGTTCTTGTTTTGCTTTCTAGTTCTTGTTGGCATTCGTTCAGATATATCTGATCATGCTGTATATCTGATGAGGCTCTATAGCTGATCTATATCCTCTATAGATATATCTGATTCAGAGCTATAGATACATCTATTAAAATACAGGTCTATGGCGGTACTATAATAGTTGTCAGTAATAGTTCTTGTTTTGCTTTCTAGTTCTTGTTGGCATTCGTTCAGATATATCTGATCATGCTGTATATCTGATGAGGCTCTATAGCTGATCTATATCCTCTATAGATATATCTGATTCAGAGCTATAGATACATCTATTAAAATACAGGTCTATGGCGGTACTATAATAGTTGTCAGTAATAGTTCTTGTTTTGCTTTCTAGTTCTTGTTGGCATTAGTTCAGATATATCTGATCATGCTGTATAGCTGATGAGGCTCTATAGCTGATCTATATCCTCTATAGATATATCTGATTCAGAGCTATAGATACATCTATTAACATACAGGTCTATGGCGGTACTATAATAGTTGTCAGTAATAATTCTTGTTTTGCTTTCTAGTTCTTGTTGGCATTAGTTCAGATATATCTGATCATGCTGTATAGCTGATGAGGCTCTATAGCTGATCTATATCCTCTATAGATATATCTGATTCAGAGCTATAGATACATCTGAGTAGTAAGTGGGTACGTTGGGGACACTTTCACTTGACTCTCTGATGTTTTTTATTTTCACTTGACTCTCTGATGTTTTTTATTTTCACTTGACTCTCTGATGTTTTTTATTTTCACTTGACTCTCTGATGTTTTTTATTTTCACTTGACTCTCTGATAAAACTTTTTTAACACAAAACATCAGAACCAGTGACTTTTTCATTTATCGACTTAAATCCCTGATAAAATTTTTTTAAACACAAAACATCAGAACCAGTGACTTTATTTAGACAGTGACTTTTTTAAAAAAATATTTTTTATCAGAAACTCTAGTGAAACTCTAAACATTTTTCAATCGTAAATAAAAATGCAAATTTAGGACTATTTAGGGGTCGATATTTTCGAAATTTAGCTCCCTCTGATGTTTTCACTAGAAAAAATGAGAGGGGTTAGTTAAAAGGATCTCTCCAATAAAATAAAAATGTCTCATCCATTTTTACAATTTTCACTTAAGCATATCGAATTCATTGAATGTTTCGCATATATCGATAGAAATAAAGATATGAAAGTGTACAGGTTTATAGAACAACTGTTATACGGAGAAATTCCCAACGATAAAATACTCAGTTTTAAATCGTTGCTTAAAACCGAGGGAGTTGAAAAATTCGTAAACACTGTTAAGAAAACAATACCCGTATCTCCCAATAAAGACTTGAAATATAAAAGGAAAAATACCAAAGAAAATATGTTGGAGAATTATGTCATTCGTAATAAACGAGATAAGAAATTTCTACAAGAGTTGAACGTAAAGATTTTTTTAAACATGATCCCTACTAAAAATATAATTGTGGACGATGGTAATATTGTCGATATAAAATTACCTTGATCTAATTGTTCGTTTTAATGAGGAATCCTCATTAAAACACATTGAAAATAAAATCTCCTTCATATTCCAAACATCCTGAGCTTTTAGCAACAGTATCGAAACTGAAACTCAAAATCCTTCTTCAGTTTGGCTTTACTCTCACTATAAAGCAATTTTCTAAGTTGATATTCAGTAGCATTTTTAGGAACCTTAATCTTTGTTTCTTTAAGCATTACCTTTACTTCCTCCTTTGTACGGAGCGGTGGTTCACCATCGACACCCAATAAACGTTCTTTTAACAACCCTTTAGAATATCTATACTCCCTCAATGCACGTTGAATCTCGTCTAGTGCGTCACAGTTTCTATCATAAAATCGAAATTCAGGTTTCTTTACAAACTCCCAGAAACCTCCATGTTCATCACATATATCTAATGCCTCGTCGCATAAAACCATATCTCTTTATTTATTATAGAAAATATTTTTTTTTTTTTTAGACCTGGTAAATTACCGGGTCTAAAAGTTTTCAACAGTACGAAAATAATTTAAAACCCAATATATTTAAAGGTGGGGGCGAATCGACGCCACCTTTTTAAATTAAAAAACTCTTAGGATTTCTAGAGCCTCATGCTATCTAGCTTGTTGCGTGTGAACTAAAGGAAATGATAAATAATGCGAGATTAATATTCCGTACACTATCTCAAAGGAGGCCAGCTAGTTGACCTTGCATTCCCATTTCAGATAGTTCGCAGTTCCTATCTCAATATTCACAATCAGTTTCTCCTCAACTGTTCAACATGGCACAACCTCCTGAATATTTAAAGTTAGCTTATTGTGATGATTATGATTTCTGTGAAGAAATTTTAAAAGTGGAACAATATCACCAGGAATGTTTGAGTTTCGTGCAGAAAGTGAAAAATTGTGTTAGTGCAAGTGAAGCCAGAGAACTAATCACGAAAAACAATGTGAGTCTACCAGGTAGTAGAAAATGTGATTTTCAAAAGCTTTTGAAAATCCCAAAAGTGTCTAATATATCAAGAACTCCAGATCAAATGCATCAGTACCTACAAAAATTTGTTGTATTTGACCATGAAATGGAAAAGGTGAAACTTCCTAATCAAAATAACATTATGGAAGTAGAGAATTACCTTATTAAATCTGGTGATTTGATAAAGAAGCAAACATCAAGACTTTTTTATACTACTGCTGTTTATGGATACTACTTGGAAGTGTATTTTCAACATATGAAGATCACAGGAGAGGATTGGAATCTCTGTTTAAAAGAAAAGCTACATGTGTCCTTGAGTTATAGTAAGAAGTTGAGAAGAGTTGGAGTGATTGTGAAAGACCATCAAAAACTTAAAATGTTGAGTATTTCATTTTTGGGCTCAACTACAGTGATAGTGAATGTTAACCTTGAGGGGGCTCACGCGTGAGCTCCTAGAAGGTCATTCCAGAGAACATTCTGAGCTGAAATATTCTGGACTCAACTACAGTAATATTAAGATCAGCCTGTAACCTTGAGAGGGCTCACGCGTGAGCCTCTTGAAGGATATCTGAGGAAATATTACCAGTTGGAGTTGAAGCAAAATAATGTGTCTGATATATTTTTTATTGAGAATGTTCCCAATAAAAAATTGTTATTTATATTGTTTATCCTTTTTTTCCCCCCTTTTCTTATCAAGGTAAGTTTTAGATTTCCTCTTTTATAATATTTTTAAGTGGCATATAGTTGAGAGTGACTTCTGAAACCAAAATTACGTAAGCAAAAGTGTTTTCTGGCACATTCTTTTCAAAATCTGCTCGTAAAATTATATTACTTTTTTGTCCAGATATGGACTGTGGTTGTCTAGTCATATTCACACTGAATATTGGATAGTTCTCTTTGAAGGACTGAGGCTCATGATATGGAAGGGATGAGTCTTGGCATACTATTCTTTTGAAATCTGTGTACATGGTGTAAGCTAAACTAAAATCCCCTGAACTCCAATCTAAATTCAAATGTTCTTCAGGATAACTTTTTCCTGCTACTTCAAAACTAATATTTTTAACATTCAAATGATCAAATTTGGAATTATTTTTCTTTTGATCATTTTTTCTGGCAGTTTGGAAGGCAACAAATCCCCAGATCGGATTCTGTACATTTCTATAAATATTGGTAATATTGAAATTCAAGGTTTTCCCAGTGACATTCTGTTCAATACATTGCAATTTTTTAAAGTGAAACAAATAAGGAGCGGTACTAAGTTCAGCAATTAATTTAGCTTTGGATTCACTTTCATATTCAATTATTGGGACTCGCAGGTAGAAAGTTTTAATTTCCACTTTTCCCGCCACACCTTCAGGAGAGGTACTGTAACGGAAGAGTACATTATCATCAGAATTTCTAATGAATGTAATTTCAAATCCTCCCTTATAAATTGGTGCAATATCGCTGAAGAATCCAAGACCTAAATCAGTCAAGTTACCATTCGCGTTGAAATTTCCACCACCATTCACTTTAGAATTGAAACCAGAATTCATTAATTTACCATTATAGTTTGATGGTCCTGAGAAAGAAGCTATGCCCATCACCGTACTAGCAATACCTGGTTCTTCAATTTCATCAATAACCGTATTGTGCTTTTTTACTTCAATTTTGGAAAAAAGGTGTGCAACAAAATTGTCAACCATCATTATTGTATCACTGATTCCATATGTTTTTGTTGCATCTTTAGGAATGTATTTTCCAGCAATGTAATATTGAATATTGCTGCTAAGAAACTCATCATCTAGTAGCAATTTGAAAACCGTTCGTTTATTCTCAGAGTTTAATTCTAAATTAGATTCAGGATTAAAGTTTCGATATTGAAGCCTTGTGATTTCAGAATCGTATTTTGAGTAGATTGATTTAATTTGATTCATTTTTATTATAGAATACATTCTTTTAACTAACCTCCCAAAAGAAAAAGTCACTGGTTCTGATGTTTTTTGGTAAAGTCGAATACAAGTCGAGAACATTTAAAGAAGAGTTTTCAAAACTCTTAAAGTGGGGTGGCCAAATTGGCCACCCTCTTTAACGTTAAAGTCGAATACAAGTCGAGAACATTTAAAAATTTCTTTTAAAACTCTTAAAAAAGTTTTTTTATAGAATCGAAATTCTATAAAAAATATCAAGATAGTGGAATAGAAAATATTAAAATCCAGTTCTGAAAACTTCCCCATGTTTCAAAAGTGATAGTTTGATAGGATCCACACTTTTAACTTCTTTCTTATTTTTATTATATTCATTTAGAATAGTACTTTTCATATTTATATAATTTTTTATTTCTTGTTCAATATCATTGAACTCTTCATCAGATATTTTACCGTCTTTAATTGCTTTTCTGAACTTTTCTTCAATCGAATCTAATTTAGCTTTTGCCAAAAGCTCAATTTCTTTGTGTTTATTAATTTTTTTATTGAAAAATCCGCTTGAAGTCCTTAATATTATCGATAAGGTTGTCAATCCTACAGAAATTGGAGCACTGAATGGAATTATTATTGGTAATGCTATAGAAGTATTAACCAGGCCGAGTTCTGAGAGGGCGAATAAAAATTCAGTACCGTAAAGAGTGCTGGATATTTTTCCATATTTTTTTTTCAAACCATTTCTCATTTTCACTTCATCTTCTAAAAATTTGTATTGATTGATAATTCGATTGATTCTATAATTGTTCTCATTAAACTCGGGAAAAATTATTTTTGGATATAATCTAGGATGAGTTATTGGAGTAAATTCTTCAGGGGCTGAAGGTGTTTCATTATTATTTGTGTACATCATTTTATTATAGAAAAAAATTTTTTTTATAGAATCGAAATTCTATAAAAATATCAAGACTATAAAATTTAATAAAAGAAATTAAGATTTTCCTTCAATGTTCTCATGCTATTTACAAAATCGTGTCCTTCTGATAGCTTTTTCAAAATTAATAAACATAAATGTCCACAGATAGGCGGATCATATTGGTTTTGGATTTGCTCCTCATTATAAAATAAATTTTCTGAACCTAAATATTGAACAAGTTCTCTTGGTGGTGGTGCATTACCATACGAATCAAAATAATATTTTAAATTGTTATTTTTATGAAATGCAGTCCAGTGGCTTCCAGCCTCATCAGAATTTTCTAGATTTATAATTCCACATTCCGTGTGGTTCACTTTCTCTGGTAAATCATCCTTCATGAAAACTCCTCTGAAGTTTTTAATTTTCATTTCTTTCGATAATCTTTCAATATCAAAATTGGTAAGAGGCTGGAAGCTATTTAGTTTTTTGATTTGGTAGGTTTCTTTTTAGGTTTCTTTTTAGGTTTTGAAATAGTTTTTTTCTTATTCATTCCAGAGCCAATACTTAAACTTTTTACATTTTTTGCTAGTCTCTCCATTTCCAAATTGTGTCGTTTGATTTCTGCTTCTTCAGCAGCTTTATGTTTTGAGTCTATTACTGAATTTGCTACTGCAGCTCCACCACCTAATAATGCCCCAAGAGCACCAATTCCTGCAAAAAGTAAGGGTAAAAACCCACCTGAATGATTTATTTGCAACTGATCATAATTCATTTCCAATTCCAACCCTTTTTTGTTTTTGATACATTTATCTAGCTTTTTTTTCTGAGTTTCATTTAACAGGATTTTATGATTTCCATTTCCACTAATATCTGCAAAAGCCAGTCGTACTTTTACTGGAACACGTTTTTTATAAGCAGATCTTATTTTTTTCATTTGTATTTCTGACAAATTTATTTGATGTGTAATCATTTTATTATAGAATACATTCTTTTAACTAACCCCTCCAAAAGAAAAAGTCACTGGTTCTGATGTTTTTTGGTAAAGTCGAATACAAGTCGAGAACATTTAAAGAATATTTTCAAAACTCTTAAAGAGGGGGGGGGGCGAATCGCCTCCCCTCTTTAACCTTTAAAGTTTTTTTTCGTATAATAAAGATGAGTAAATACGAGATTGAACCAATTCCGTTTGATAAAAAAGAGGCTAGAAAAGAACTGTTACCATTACCTTTAAGAGCATTAATAGTAGGAACTTCCGGTTGTGGGAAAACAACACTTCTCTATAATCTCATCACAAAATCATGGGGAATCCCCTTTCATTATCTATATATTTTTTCAAAATCTATGGATCAGAATGCATATGAGTTTTTGAGAAGAGCTTATGAAATAATTTCTGCAAAAGATGGTGTGGAAATAGCGCAGTTTTTCAGTAATTGTGACGAGATTATACCCCTAGATGATTGCCAGTCGAACAGTTTGGTAGTTTTTGATGATTGTGTTAATGTTCAACAGCAACAAGTTATTAAAGATTATTACGTGAGAGGGCGTCATAAGAAAATCTCGTGCGTTTACTTGACACAATCATGGTCAAAAGTTGATAAACAACTCATTAGAAACAATATTAATTTTTTATGTGTATTTAGACAAGGACCAAGATACATGCGAGATATTTATGATGAATATGTGGGAAGTGATTTCACTTATGATCAATTCAAAGAATTATGCTATTCTAGTTGGGATGAGGACTTTGGTTTTCTAACGATTGACCTAACAAAGAAACGCAGTAACGGACGTTACCGAAAGAAATTTGGTGAAATATTTTAGATAAAAAATATAGATTTTAAGTTTGTTTTTTATAGGGATTCCCTATAAAAACGCTACATGGATAACTTCAAAAATCGCCTTGGGAAACGCTTAAAACATCGCCTTGGGAAACGCTTAAAACATCGCCTTGGGAAACGCTTAAAAACGCAAAAATAGCGTTCCTAAGCGTTTGAGCGTTTGAACGTTTTAACGTTTTAACGTTTGACCGATTTTAAAAAAAAATTTTTCCTATAATAAAAACATGACAACAAAAATTACTGTACAACAAGCGCTTAGACAGAAATTCAAAGAAGCGCAAAATGAAGTGATGAAAGAAAAAGAAGCGAAACTTAGAGAAATCAAAAAGATTGATCAACCCTCTGAAGATGAACAAATAATTTTCACAAAACCAAAACGTAAGCCCATGACTGTGGCTGAAGCTAATAAATCGATTAAACTCAAGAAAAATTTACAGAAATTAGCAAAACAAGAAAGGGTTAACCAAGCATCTGATAAGGAAACAAGAGAAAAGGCTTATGAACCTATAACTTCACGATTAGATAAGGTAGAAAAAGCAGTGAAACAGACTGATGAAGATCTTGGTAAAAAATTAGAACTCATTCCTGTAATAAAAACAATTAACCCCTTGGCTATCAGTTCGCCTAAAAAAGTTACTTTTAAAGATGTTGATGACGAGGTTAAAAGTATTGATAATGATACTGAAGATACTTTAAATCAAAGCTTTTCAAGTGACAATGCAGATAGGGATTATGAAATGGAAACAATTTTACAAAAAAGTGTTAAATTACCAAACTCTTCTGTAGGTCCTTTAGGTATTGGACCAATTGCAGAATTATATATTCTTCATCCTGATAGACAATTTGGAATATACCCTTTAAAAAATCATATCTTTATTGGAAATAAACAGATACGAGTAAATGGAAATGATATTGAAATAGAAAAAATGAAATATTCCGGTACTGAAGGCTTATGGAAGCTCTTAACAAAACCCATAGCTTCTGATATTCCATCCAAAGATGAATACACTAATGAAGACTTTAAAGCTTATACAAAAATCCTCATTCAAACAGATAGCATGTTTCAAAATAATAATCCCGAATCTAAACAACCAAAATCAAGTGTTAGTAAAAAATGGAAAGAAATCATAAAACCTATCTGGGAGTATAGTAAAAAGAAAAAGATTGGCACTGGGTTGATTAAATATACTGAAAATCCTGTAGAATTTAAATATATAGATAATTTGAATCAACTTACACAAAGACTATACTATTTGTATGCGCAAGAGCAGGCAGGAAATAATAATTTTCACAATGAAAAATTGGGAATTATAAATTTCATTAAAGATCAACTGGAGAAAGATATTGATAAACCCAAAGGAACTGAATACTTGATTAAAATTATTAATAATTTACCCAAAAATATGATAAAAAATGGTTCTGGTATTTTCAATACTATTCTTAATAAACTTGGGCCTGTTATTCCAGAAATGCATCTCCCAGGTGGTTATCAATATTGTGGACCATTTACTAAATTGGATAAGAGATTAAATAGAGGTGATGAAGGTATAAATAGTCTTGATAAAGCCTGTAAACAACATGAC
Source organism: Leptopterna dolabrata (assembly GCA_954871275.1). Taxonomy (NCBI): domain Eukaryota; kingdom Metazoa; phylum Arthropoda; class Insecta; order Hemiptera; family Miridae; genus Leptopterna; species Leptopterna dolabrata. The sequence goes on from OX940979.1 coordinate 51,969,369, forward strand.
ATTTTTTACAGAGATCATGAGAAAACTAGTGATAGGCATCTTGCTGATAAAAAATTGGAAGTAGAAGCTGATAAAATTATGAAAAGTTCAACAAATATCGGTGAAAAATTGGGGGCTGCTACAGTAAAAACTGCTATGAAAACCAAAAGATTCTTTGGGATGGGTGTATATTAATTTTTTATAAGATTCACATCTTATAAAAAAACTTTTTTTCCTATAATAAAAGCATGACTCTAATAAAGATTTCTGATAAACACCAAGATCTAAAAATAACTTTTGCTCAAAAAATTGTTCTAAATCCCAATAAAAATTATAAACTTGGAATAGTAAAGTTATTATTTACTTCACCTTCTCTTTCATTTCAAGTAAAAGATGTATTGATATCATTAAAATTGCTTATTACAGATGTATGGTATCATCACGAGTATGTGTTAGATGGCACATTTACTGTTGAGACGTTTAGAAGAGAATTATATTTAAAAATAAAAAGTTATATAACTGAACTCATGGAGGGTTTTGAAAAGAATAAAACATTATATAAATCACAAATTGACACATTAAAAAAAACAAAACCTGAAAGTTTGGTTTTTAAAGTAGACTACACTACAAATCGTAATAGATTTTTTCTTAAATCTCCTGTTTTAATTGAAATTTTACGTTTTGGAAATTTCTGTGAACTATTTGATTTTAAACAATGTAAAACACCTGGGGATTATTTTGAAGTTAATAAGGACTACTATTCTGAAGACAACCCAAAGTTAATCAAACCTATTTCGTTAATTGAATGGCATTGTAATATTATTGATTATAGTTTTGCTAATCATGATGAGCATTCTCATCTTCATAGCGAACATGAATTACTACATGTATCTTTGATAGAGAAACAGATTCTCCCCAATACTATTTATATGGAAACAAATAAAAAGATTCTTTACAGACCTATACGAGAAGGAATGAGAGATATTAAAGAGATTAAACTATCATGTAGAAATGAAAATGGAGATGAGCTGCAATTTGAAAATGTTACAGTTTATTTGCATTTGATTGAAGAGTGAGTGAGGAGCTTCTTTTTTATGAGATATTTCTCATAAAAAACCTTTTTTCCTATAATAAAATGGATAATGATTTAACTGATCCTATTTATTGCCATAAATGTAAGAAGAAAACTAATAATGTTGATGCTGAAAGAGTGCAAACTATCAACGGGAGATGGAGAGTGGCTGCTAAATGCTCAAAATGTAAAACCAAAAAGAGTAAATTTATCACTTCACCTGAGAAAGAAAATTCTGAAGAACCTGTAGTAGAAGATCTGAATGATGATGAAAAATTATCTCTTGCTAAAGAATTACACAAGCCAATAAGAAATAAATTTCAAAAAAGGACAATATTTACTAAAGGTATTGATGATTTGTGGGCTGCTGATTTGATAATCATGAAAAATTATGAAAAAGAGAATGATGGATACGGCTATATGCTTAATGTTATCGATACATTTTCAAAATTTGCATGGGCCTTACCCTTGAAGAAAAAGGATGGAAAAAATGTTGTTAAAGCTTTTGAGAAAATAATAGAAAAAGCAAAATCTCAAAATCATAATGCCCCCAATTTGCTTCATACGGATAAAGGATTGGAGTTTGAAAATAAACTTTTCAAAGATTTTCTGAAAAATCACCAAATAAAAATGTATCATACACAGAATGAAGAAAAATCTGCCATTATTGAAAGATTTAATCGTACATTGAATGGTAAAATGAAAATTCTTTTTGAAGTTGAGAATGATAAAAAATGGGTTGATTTTCTACAGGATTTAATTAATGAATACAATTATAAAGATTTTCATAGATCTATTGGTATGAAACCATCAGAAGTCACAAAATTAAATCAAAATGACGTTACAGTACGATTATTTGGAAACAAAAAAAATTTACAGAAAGTTAAATTCAGTGTTGGTGATAGGGTTCGCATCAAAAGATTTAAAAAAACTTTTGTAAATAAATATGAAGCAAATTGGACCAGAGAAATTTTTGTGGTTTCTGATATTCTCTCTACTAATCCAATAACATACAAAATCAAAGATTTAAACGACGAAGAGATTGAAGGATCTTTCTATGCTCAAGAACTACAAAAAACAGAATTCTAGAATTATGAATAAAATGATTTATATAAAAGATTTCTTTTATATAAATAAAATGAACACAACGAGCTCATGTTGCTAACTGGTTCATTATCCATCCTATGATAAGTAGTATCCATACAAGAATAGACAAAAAGAAAAAGTGGGTGGATAAAAAAAATGAGGGGTTAGTTAAAGGAATCTCTTTTCTAATAAAAATGAACGATACGAAAAAAAATTATATATCCTATAATAAAATGGATAATATTAAAAAACATTGTGAAAAGTGCGATGTTAACATCACCTATAAAAATTGGGCTAGACACCTAAAGTCTAAGAGCCATGAGAAAAACGACCCTGACCGAACTCTTAAACCTCGACAAAGAACCATTGAGAAAGGATTCAGAGTTAAAGATTTGAGAAATGAAGCGAAAGATTACAATTTAAAAGGTATTTATACAATGAAGAAAAATAATCTTATTACAGCTTTAAATGATATTAAAAATGTATACTTTAAGAAAAGTGATCTAGAAAAACTAACTGTTAAAGAACTACGCGAAATAGCTAAAGAAAAACATATTAAAATTAAAAAACCGAATAAAAAAATCAATATCATCGAACATCTAATGCACCCACAAGGGCATGCATTTAAAGTAAAAACAGTAAAAATGTTCAATTTCGACGATGACTTGATTAATGAAAACAAAGAAAAACGAAAATCTCCTTTTACTATTATAGAAACTAAATCTCGATTCATTAAAAAATTTAAAACTACAGAAATCGATTATACTATAAAATTATCTAATATCATACAAGTCGAAAAAGCTGTATTTGCTATGTTAAATTTGGCTAAAGAAAAATCTAATTTCCAAACCGGGGATAAAATTATGATCGTTGCCCAAAACCCTCATTTTCACCATGATATATCGAAAGATTTAAGTAGTAAATCAAATGTTTTATCTCGTATACAAGCTAAAGAATTTATCCAACACGTAAGCAACATTATTAGTTCCAACGAATACGTTGACATAACAAATACTACGTTTCACATTAAAATCATTAATTTACCGAGAGGAGCAAAAGGCGCCAAAATATTGAACTTAGCCAAAAGTAAACATACGAAACAATGTATTACTCAAATAAAAAATTCCGATAATCTGTGTTGTCCAAGAGCCATAATTACCGCGTTAACTTATCATACTAATAAAATTTTCGGTAGAAAACTTACAAAAAACGATATAAAAGTTTTAAGAAAGGGCCGAAAAATTCAAACAAAATTAGCCACAGAACTTTGCGAAAAAATGGGTTCATACACCGAGGAAGGTTTCACATTGCAAGATATCAAAGTTGTTGAAGAATTATTAGACATTCAAGTTAAAGTTATCTGCGCCGAAAATTTCAATACCGTTATTTACGAAGGAGAAAAGAAAGATACTATAATTTATCTTTATAAAGACGGAAATCATTTTGACGTGATTAATAGTGTAGCAGCCTTTTACGCTTCATCTTATTACTGTAAAAAATGTGATACTCCTTATAATAACAATAACAAACACGAATGCAAAATGACTAGAAATAAAAATGTCTGTACACTCTGTAAACAAATACAACACGATGAAAAAGATAAAAATAAAATATTCTGTAACGATTGTAACCGTTATTGTTATAATGATAATTGCTTTAAAAATCATAAAGAAGTTTGTAAAATAACCTATAAATGTTTAAACTGCGGGAAAATTTGCAAAAGAACCGACGAACATAGATGTGGTTCTGGAAAATGTCGAAACTGTCAAGAAATATTCGACGATATAGGTAATCATGAATGTTTTATGTTAGCAAGACGGTCAAAAGGTGGGTATTGTACTGGGCCTTGCGTTTGTAATAAGCAATCCAGTAAGAAACTCGAAAGTTGTACTTACACCGAAAAATACATAACATTTGATTACGAAGCAATGCAGGAAACCGGTGTTCACGTGCCGAATGTAATTGTTCAAAATTATTTCGATGGAACCAAAATGAATTTCAAAACTAACGAAGAATTTTGCAAGTGGCTAATTTCTAAAGAACACAAAGGATACACTGCCATAGCACATTATGCAAAAGGATATGATTCTCAGTTCATTTTGAAATACTGCGTCGAAAATACTCTGAAACCTTACACTATTTATAATGGAACTAAACTAATGTTATTAGAAATTAAAGGAATAATAAGAATAATCGATAGCTCTAACTTCGTTGCATCTCCGTTATCTGCTTTTCCAAAAACGTTCGGATTAACAGAACTCAAAAAAGGATATTTTCCCCATTATTTCAATACTCGAGATAATCAAAATTACGTTGGGCCAATTCCTGATACTAAATTTTATGGGCCTGATTCAATGAAACCCGAAGTAAGAAAAGCATTTTTGAAATGGCACGCTGAAAAAGTAAAGGAAAATTATATATTCGACTTTCAGAAAGAAATATTAGAATATTGTGAATCAGATGTCGATATTTTGCGAAGGGGTTGTATTGAATTTAGGAAGCAATTTTTAGACATAGCTAATATCGATCCTTTCCAATATTTAACTATAGCGAGTGTTTGCATGGCCATTTTTCGGTCAATGCATCTCAAAGAAAATACTATCGCTGTGAATAAAGAAATTAGAAAAGAAACATTTAGTAAAGGTTCAATAGCTTGGCTTAGTAATTTTAAAAATGTACAACATGCTTTAAACGGTGGAGAAGTTACAATTTGTGGAGCAAAGGTTGATGGCTACGATAAAAAAACAAATACCGTGTACCAGTATCATGGTTGTTTTTGGCATGGATGTCAAAAATGTTTCCACGAAGATACTATTAATAATGTAAACAATGAAACTATGGGCGATTTGTTAGAAAAAACTAATCAAAGGAGTAATCAAATAAAAAATGCCGGTTTTAAATTGATAGAAAAGTGGGAATGTATTTGGTTAAAATCGGAAGCTTATAAATCATCATTAAATAAAAATATAAGGGTTATTGAACCATTAAATCCTAGAGATGCGTTCTATGGCGGTAGAACCAATGCTAGTAAATTGAAAGTCGTAAATAAAAAATTAAGATATATCGATGTTTGTAGTTTGTATCCAACAGTTCAATATTTCGATTATTATCCCTTAGGTCATCCAACAAAAATTCATAAACCTGAGAAATATGATGAAAATTGGTACGGTTTAATCAAATGTAAAATATTACCTCCTAAAAAATTATATCACCCAGTTCTCCCGATCAAAAGAGATAAACTTCTATTTATTTTATGCGAAAAATGTTTTGAAAATAAATGTAATACTTGTTCACACGATGAAAATGAAAGAGCTCTGGTTGATACTTGGACTACAGATGAAGTAAATAAAGCTATTGAAAAAGGTTATAAGATTCAAGAAATTTACGAAGTATGGCATTTCAAAGAAAAAAGTAATGAATTGTTCAAAGAATATGTAAAAAAATTTATGAAAATAAAACTAGAGACTAGCCCGTGGGAAAGCGACTTTGAAACTATTGAAGAATATATAAAAAGCATTAAAGAAAGTCTCGATATAGATTTAGAAAAAGAAAGAATTCAACCAAATCCTGGACGAAGAGCAGTAGCAAAGATTTGTTTGAATTCTTTGTGGGGGAAGTTTGGACAAAGATTGAACATGTCACAATCTGAATACATTATAGATGTAAAAAGATGGTACGATATACTTTTAGATGACAGACTAGAAATTGGCTCATGCCATTTTCTGAATGACAACATCGTACAAATATCTTATAAATTTTTGAATCAATACATCGAAGATAGTTTTTCAACAAATGTTTTCGTTGCGGCTTTTACTACATCAAATGCAAGATTGAGACTATATGATATGCTTGATAAATTGGGAGATAATGTCGCGTATTATGATACTGATAGTATTGTTTACATTGATGATGGAAAAACTCTTGTAAAAACAGGTTGTATGTTAGGTGAGTGAACTGATGAATTGGGAAAAAATAATCACATCGTAGAATGGCTTAGTACTGGTCCAAAGAGTTACTCTTATATAACCAATCAAGGGAAAGAAACTATTAAAATTAAAGGATTTACTTTAAATTACCAAAACGGCAAATCATTAAATAGAGAAACTATGAACAAAGTTTTAACGAAAGAAATAAACAACGTTAAGCTTAAATTTAACATGATTACGCGAAATGTAAAAGATAAAACATTAGTAAACAAAGAAGTGGAAAAAGAGTTTAGATTTCTGTATGATAAACGAAATATAATTGAAAACAAAGAAACCGATATTATTGATACTTTACCTTGGGGATATTAAACGTAAACATTTAAGAAGCTCTTTATATCAATATCGGTTTTTATCCCGAGGAATTACAACTTACGAAATTTTTTATAATAAATATGTTCTGTTTGAACCTTTCATTGTGTATCGATAAGATATTCGTAATTATAATATTTTTAATAGCTCTAGTTTTCATCTACATTATAAATGAAACTGGAATCAATCACAGAATTATCGGAGCTTCAGAGCAGAGTTTAAAAGTATTCAAGATAAAAAATGTGTAAAAATAAGTTTCAAGTCAGTTTTTATAGGGAACCCCTATAAAAAACACAATGTATAATTATTGTAAGTCTAAGTTTTGGAAAAGGAAATAACAATAAACACTGGAATAGTCGAGACCGTACAAAAATTCTGTTTAAAGAGCTCCGCGGTCGGAAAACCGACCGCAGAATCTCATACGAAATAAAAGCTGGAAACCGATATTATTGATACTTTACCTTGGGGGTATTAAACGTAAACATTTAAGAAGCTCTTTATATAAAAATCAGTAGTAAGTGGGTACGTTGGGGACACATTCTTGTTTTTTCACTTGAAAAAAAAATGAACGCCTTAAATTAAAATATTTTAACAACTTAGTATAATATTATTGTTTTAGTGGAAAAATTCCAATAAAACATTTTTTTATTAAAATTAATAATTAAACAAACTTGATGTTATGCATGTCATTCTACGAATTTTAAAGCATGCATATCTTTTCCGTTATATTTTTTCATACCATTATAAACGATTTTAACTTGGTCCTTAACCATTTTAGTTAAATCGTTTTTAGTTAACATATCGTTGTATCGAGATGGTAAATAAACATTAAAATCGTTCTCCAAGTTGAGGAGAATAGCTCCACCGTTTTTTGTTTTCTTAAATTCTCCACCGAGAATCTGGTAAGACTTTCCCTCAACCAAATCCGAGAGTTTGTTGTATGTTTGTTCAAAATTAAGTTTTTGTAATAATGCGCTTTTACTCATTTTTATTATAAAAGTTATTCTTTTAACTAACCCCCCCAAAAGAAAAAGTCACTGGTTCTGATGTTTTGTGTTAAAAAAGTTTTATCAGAGATTCAAGTGGAAATAAAAAACATCAGAGATTCAAGTGGAAATAAAAAGCATCAGAGAGTCAAGTGAAAATAAAAAGCATCAGAGAGTCAAGTGAAAATAAAAAACATCAGAGAGTCAAGTGAAAGTGTCCCCAACGTACCCACTTACTACTCATCTGTTAAGATACAGGTCTATGGCGGTACTATAACAGTTGTCAGTAATAGTTCTTGTTTTGCTTTTTAGTTCTTGTTGGCATTATTTCAGATATATCTGATCATGCTGTATAGCTGATGAGGCTCTATAGCTGATCTATATCCTCTATAGATATATCTGATTCAGAGCTATAGCTACATCTATTAACATACAGGTCTATGGCGGTACTATAACAGTTGTCAGTAATAATTCTTGTTTTGCTTTTTAGTTCTCGTTCGAATTTGTTCAGATATATCTGATCATGCTGTATAGCTGATGAGGCTCTATAGCTGATCTATATCCTCTATAGATATATCTGATTCAGAGCTATAGATACATCTGTTAAGATACAGGTCTATGGCGGTACTATAATAGTTGTCAGTAATAATTCTTGTTTTGCTTTTTAGTTCTCGTTCGAATTTGTTCAGATATATCTGATCATGCTGTATAGCTGATGAGGCTCTATAGCTGATCTATATCCTCTATAGATATATCTGATTCAGAGCTACAGATATATTTAGTAACTATAACAGTTGTCAGTAATAGTTCTTGCTTTGCTTTTTAGTTCTTGTTGGCATTATTTCAGATATATCTGATCATGCTGTATAGCTGATGAGGCTCTATAGCTGATCTATATCCTCTATAGATATATCTGATTCAGAGCTATAGATACATCTGTTAAGATACAGGTCTATGGCGGTACTATAATAGTTGTCAGTAATAATTCTTGTTTTGCTTTTTAGTTCTCGTTCGAATTTGTTCAGATATATCTGATCATGCTGTATAGCTGATGAGGCTCTATAGCTGATCTATATCCTCTATAGATATATCTGATTCAGAGCTACAGATATATTTAGTAACTATAACAGTTGTCAGTAATAGTTCTTGCTTTGCTTTTTAGTTCTTGTTGGCATTATTTCAGATATATCTGATCATGCTGTATAGCTGATGAGGCTCTATAGCTGATCTATATCCTCTATAGATATATCTGATTCAGAGCTATAGATACATCTATTAACATACAGGTCTATGGCGGTACTATAACAGTTGTCAGTAATAATTCTTGTTTTGCTTTTTAGTTCTTGTTGGCATTAGTTCAGATATATCTGATCATGCTGTATAGCTGATGAGGCTCTATAGCTGATCTATATCCTCTATAGATATATCTGATTCAGAGCTATAGATATATTTAGTAACAGTATATATATCTGATTCAGAGCTACAGATATATTTAGTAACTATAACAGTTGTCAGTAAAAGTTCTTGTTTTGCTTTTCAGTTCTTGTTTGCATCAGTTGTTCGCTCGCTGCACAGGTCCCACGAGCGTACGATTCGAAGCCTCAGAGCAAACCATCGGATGCTGAAGAGACCCCCGAACTCTCCAGCAACTCCCTGCTGTGGAAGTCGATCCGTGAAGGGAGGATCGTCTTGCCTGTGGAGAGCCCGACGGTTGAGGGGGTAGCGGCAACTCTGTCGTGGGAGAACATGGCCAAAGGAGATCGTCTGGGGTCCTCCTTCGTCCTGAAGAAAGGCGAGAAGTTCGTCGAGTACGCCGTTCTCTACAAGCCGAGGGACAGCTCCTTTGTCGTGCGTGGCCTCCTCGACGCCACAGGGTAACCATAAAATGAAATCTGAAAGGCGTCTCACTTGAATCGAACCATGACTGCTGAAGAAACTAAAATAGGAGTGTCGTGGTGTCAAATGAAATCATACAAATACCTCTACCCTACCATCGAAACTGTTAAAATTAGTAGGCGTACTAGGTAGATGAACCGAGCTTTGCTCAGGGTAGTAGTCATGTAAATTATATTGGTAACATCCAAAAACCTCCATGTGGCTTGGGTGCAACCCCCTCAAAATTTGATTTTGTACTTTTCAAGGGACCATCGTAAAATCCGAAAATCGATTATCGAACACCTATCTGTCAGTCCGCCATCCATTGCATTTCTCAGTAACTATCGGACCAATTTGGTATGCAGGTCAAAACTGAGATAAATGTGCACCTTCTCTCAACATTTCTCCTCAGCCTTTCTCTTGCAATCTTACGGGCTTTTCAAGGGTATTGCGTAGAGAGCAGTGATACAGAATTAATGGTTATCTACACAGAAATAATAATTCGTTGTGGAAGGATTTGTAGAGTTTGGAATTCTGATGGTTGCAGATTTTATTCTGGACTATATTTATTTTTTCTCAAGTTTTTTTTTTTTGTTCGGACGATTTGCCGTGATATCAGACAGACAGGCAGGCAGACAGACAGAGAAAATGGAGGCAATGATGGCGTGGGAGGAAGGTTGTCTTAAAATGTCATATAATGAAAAAGAAACATGAAATATGTACAGGAATAATCACGATTTCATTAGATCATATTATACAGATCATATTACTCAGATCATGTTATAGCCGTAACCGCCGTATTATCATATGATATCACATATTACAGATCATGTTACATAGATCAGATCGGAGGCATTGTACCCCTATATTTGTATGACAACGTAGTAAAATAATATTCTTGAACATTAATTTTACGAAATGAATTGTTTGGGAAAAGGTACATGGGTGAATTAAGGGTGCTGAGGAACAAGGAGGCGTTGACCAAAATCAATTCGACTAGCGCCAAGGACTCGACTATTTTCAAATTGGACACCCCTCGTATCATTTCAGGTTTGTAATAATATTTTATGTATTGTTATTTATGTGCATGATAAAATCATTCATATCAATACTGTGAGTGTCCTAAAAAAAATTCTGGCGCTCAGAACTTGACATATTTTGAAATTCCTATAGAGAAGTGGTCAAATTTTGATGGTAGTTCAGGGTTATGTCCTAACTGGTCCCAAATGAATTTCATCGCATTTGTGTCAGTAGTAGCGACTCACATGCACAAACGTGAAAACCGCTGAACCGTCATAACCCTCAACCCAATGGTCCAATCAAACCATCTTTCATTAATCTGCTCCCATAGTCTCTAGTGCTCCATATATTTAGATAATTGTTCAAACCTGGTTAATACGGGGAATGCCGCTTCTGAATTTCCCCAATGGCCCGGATTGTTAATTGAAAAAATCCTCTCTTTCGAACTATCCTAGAAAATATCCTACAATACTACCTATATTTTATGAACACGGGCAACTAATTCTACTCATAGTACGGAGGCCGAGCCATGTTTTTGAATGGCTGTTATTATAAAAATACTGAAAATATACCTAGTTAGATATTACCTACCGTTTCTCATTTGAATGTTATAATAATGTGATTAATTATGCTATCCAAGATATGTAATTAACAATATCGTTATTTAAACATCGGAAATTAAATTATGCTTTTCCATATTCCCAGGAGCGGAATCAGAAATGATCCTCAGCGTTCTCACAACAGTGCCCCCATCTTCCGTTCGACTGGAGTCGGTGTCCGTCGATTTCAATATTCCGAAACAGAAAGAAGATGCTGTTCTTGAAGTTACGTAAGTCTCGTGATTAGGTTTCGATACTAAAATCTTTGTTAGGTACATAAATATCTATGCAGTATGAGGATCGGGTATTATTTGTGAAGTACACAGTACAGCAGGAACGAAAAAGGTTGGGCGAATGAGAATATTCCTGTTAGGATATTTTGCGAACAGTTGGGAATACGACAGTTTATTGCGCTTTACCTATAGTATTTTATTTAAGAAAATAGAGTACGAATCAACTCATAAATTAAATAAATCCGCTTATATGTATAATTCAACGAGATTTCAATACGGATTTCAATGGCCTGTCCTGACAAATGGATGCTGATTAGCTCAATTCCACGAAAATATTTTCGGTGGTAGTTATCCTGAGCGTCACCACAATATTTAAATATGGGAAGGATGAACGTTGAACATTTCTCATCGAAGACGGTCCGGCCGTTTGATTGAGGGTGATTGAGTGCCCGACACACAACTTTAACACACGTCAGTTTTTTGTGTGGGGTGGTAGGTACCCAAGGCGAACAGACGTAGGCAGGTATACTCCCAATAGTCCAGTCTAGAATAATACATACTAAATACCTATAGGTATTCCCACCTTGGCAGGTGACTACTGAAAATAATCCTCAAGTCCGTGCTGTAAGTTACCTGTAGCAGTTAACTCTGACATTTCCATTGCAGTGTATTAATCAAATTGGAATTAGGAGGTTCTAGATCCTATAGGGTAGGATAGGCGTGTGCACTAGTTAAAAAGTCGATAAAGTGGTTTTTAAAATTTTTATTTCCTTTACCTGAATTAACTTGACACGGGTGCTAATAGACTGATAGGTCACTAATGGACGGTAATGGTCCACCTAATTCGCTCTAATGGCCTGAAAAGGGGCGCTAGTTTAATAAACGCTTTGCCGTATGATCATTTACTTAATCACCTCCCCTCGTGTGAGGTAGGCAGTATCTCGGAGGGACAGGAAGATACGAGGTGTGAGGTTATCACCCTTGGTGTAGAAATTCATAAATGCTAAGTAAGCCTTCACGTTATAGAACATTAACAAATTTCTTTATTTTCAACGAGTTCAAAAACACTACCTAATAAATAAATGAAACAATTTATTCTAGTGGTGTAAAACTATCGATGGACTGCACAATTGATAGTGTCGTTAAACTATCGGTTACCTAGAAAACCGGTAAATAAACTCCGTAAGACACCATCCAACAGAGAGCATTTATCCAAATGTTGGTGCATCGAAAGTTAAATTAGCTATGACCAAAGAAGAGATTTGGACCAAGTGGTCTATCAAAAGAGGTAGCCTAATCCACATAGTTTTTCTTAGTTTTGATTCCTCTGCGGAGAAAGAAATGTTACTGAGTTGAATTGCTGATTTTAATTGCTGCCATTTGATGTCTAACGAGTAACAGAAATAACTCGGAGTTCTCCCACATCTTTTCACTACAACAACAATTGGTACAAAATTCTGGATTTTGAGCCATTTATGATTAGTAGAGTCCGGATTTATACGCTTTTGCATATCTAATTCTGAGACTTTATACGTTCATAGGAATCCGTTTTAAGTGGTTATAAGCTATTTGGAACAATAAAAACGCGATTTATTTTAGCATATTTGAGGTCAAAAGAATAGTTCGAATATTTCGCATATTTCGCATATTTCGCAAATTTTGAATATTTGTTTGTTTTCAAGGAACAAAAAAAATTAACAAATGCAACGACCTCTCAGGTCACAAGTGGCAGTTAGGGTTAGGGCATTCAAAAGTACCTATCCTGATATCCCCCTGCAATAATAATTATGAGTTGAGGCACTTGGATATCGGTGGCCAAGTACTATTCTGAGCACCACGAAAAATTGAAGGACGTCGTCGAGTTGTTTGATGACCCAGAAAACAAGTCCATCCCGAAAGCAAATGCTGCTCTCCAAAATGCTACTGTGATACAACATCTTGCTTATGTGAAATCAAATCTCAGTAGCCTACCCGATTTAATTACTGCTTTGGAAGGTGGAGGTATTCGACTGACCGATTCTGTGGCTAAGAAGGGAAAATTTATTGGGGACAGTAAATTTTGGGAAGGAGCCACTAGGGAAGAAACTGGAGGCGGTGCTGAAACGAAACCCGGGTTGGAGGACTGTACAGCAGGTAGCGCGAATTCTGAAAGGAGAGACAGTTCCAGAACGCGAATTCATGGATTCCAACGACGTAGCAGCTCTGAAATTCCTGCCTGTTGTTTCGTTAATTAGAACGATCCTTTTCTAGGTTGAAAAATGTCTTGACTGACAAAAGAAGGAATTTTAAGTTAGAGAATCTCGGGAAAACGTTAATCATTTTATATAATAATTAGTAGCCTCCCAAAACCGATTGTTGTATGGATATATTTAATCTTGTATATTATACCAAATAATGGTACATTTTCCACTCAGTAAGAACTCGAAAAAAACAGAAACTGTGTCTTGACTTATTTATCCTGTAAAATTGTAAAAGCACGTTGTTCCACCTATAGTTCTGGTGGCACAGCATTGAAATGATATTAGTCCTCAATAGAATCATAAAATCTTGTTTTAATTTTGATTTCAAAAAGAATATTTTACTTTGAAAAAATAATATTTTGGCCTTGAAAAAAGAATAAAAGAATGCATCCTATATGGGCAATGAAAAAAGAATATAAATCCGGACTCTAATGATTAGATACTTATATTATTTTGCTGTTTATATAGTAATCAGGTTTGGGGCAATTTTATAATATTTTTTGGGTATTTTTTCAATGATCTCCATCATCTCCATCTTCAGACGAGCACGAAATACTCCGAACTATTACGAATAACCCCCATCTCCTAATCCCCAGCAGCAAGTGTCTAGAATAAATTGATTACGTTTGCATTTCACAATATTCAAATCTGTACAGCCTGATTACTTCGACAGATGTAATGTTTTCCAGGGATTTGGCGCGGAACGACACAGGAAAGGCGGTAATCCACGTAGTTCCCAACACCGTATCCGTCGTCGTCAACGACCTTCCCGCTCAAACGGTCGTCAGAATCACGATGAAGAGCGCCACTGGGAGGTCCACGAAGCCCATCAGCACGATGCACCTTTTCACTGGGAGTGTGACGAACATCGGGGAAAAGGTCCCACAAGTGTCTGCCACAGCCACCCGACTTGGACTCCTAAGTATAACAGTTTTCTTAAACACATGTTACACCGTAGCATTTCTTACAACTTGTTACCAATTTTCCAACCTGAAATTTTCCAGTGGCTACATTTTTAGTTAACAGTAGGAATAATAATTCTACCAGCCACTTTTCCACGTTGTAATGGTCCTTATGATTTCTACTGATGCCATTCCTGTTTCACCAAACGGACTCCCACTCCTTTACCAATATCTGATGTAAATATCTGGCATACTACTTACGTACACTAGGAACGTTCAGTTTAAGAGGAATATTTATGAAATTTAAGGGATGTTTGATATTCTATTATGGAATAAAAAGTAACTTCGCAGTTTCAACCATGTTAAGGGAATTTAATTTTTGAAAGATGTGATCTAGTAATGTAAACACGCATTTTGGAGTTAACATATTATGATTTTTATGCTGTTCAAGTAGGTAGATACACAAATGTTGTTATTAAAAACAATGTACATTGCATTTAATCAAACTAAGTTTGTTTAGATACTAAGTTTAGTTACCTGTGTTGGAGTATTTTTGAAAGGCTAAACTATGGTGACTTCGGTGAATTAGTAATACGGTCATTTTACTTAGATGTATCTCTTGTACATATTTTATATTGATAAATCCTTGAATTCAAAGATTAGGTTAGCTGGAAGAATCTGGTGAATTAGGCGTGTAGGAGTATGCAAATAGATAAAGTGTTGGTGGTGAATGCGTATCGATATCAATAAATTGTTAAATACCCAGTAATTTATCAATTTCAGATAATGTGCAGAGGAGACCAACTGTTACCTGTTACGTTAAAAATAAACCGCCGTTTCAAGGGTTTCCTTGCCACGAATCCAACGTCTGCATTCCGCTGCACTGGGAGTGTGACGGGGAAGAGGACTGTGATGGTTCGTATTGCCTGCTACTTCCATCTCTACCAATTTAGCCAAGTATTAACGACCTTAGGATAACACCTTTGGCACGATGGAACAATGACTTCTGAATAAGGTCCCAGTTTATAAACTCCAATACCTGATTTGGGGTAGGTACTAGGAATCGAACCCAGGACTTGAACAGGCACAAATATGAGCTCATACGCCGTAAATACCTACTCAACCGCTGATGTTTTGGTTTATTTTTTAAATAATGAACCTTTGGAATCAGTCATGAAATACCTCAAATAAACAAATACCCTATAAATAATAAATGCCATGGTTAAAACCATCCTTCTCGCCTAAAAATTCCTAAAACAAACTTTTAAACTTGACGGCAAAAGGTGGAAAGGTCCATTCTTTGTTACTTTTACCTGTGTTCGTCACGACAGAACTTGCTTGGTGTTGAACTGGTCATCTTGATAACAGTCGAAACAAGGAATTAACATGCATAGCGAGTAGCGAGCGGCGAAGGAAGATGTTCTGTCTTTGTATCAATCCTCCAGATTCCCAGACGGGTTTCCAAGAAACTCCATACAAGCTCACGAGTTACCATTTCGTTCTTCTGTTCCTTCTAACGTAAGTTAGGTTTAGCTTTCTGTCGGTTATTAGTGACTATACCTCAGTGGCGTAGGCAGGGGAGGTTGTGGTGGGTCATAAACCCCCCAATTAGCTTGAAAACTTCTATCACACATTAAAATTAAATCAACAGTAACAAACAAATACAGCAATAACAGATTAAACGGCAAATGGTAAATCAAACATGAATAAACAGTGGAATAATATTACGTTTATTTGATTACAAACGAGCAGTGTGAATATTTCTGAAATAATATATGAATGTGTGTATGAATGTGAAAAATATTTCTGTCATCAAAATAGTCCCTCTTTCTGTCGTGAATCACCAACCCACACAATGACAGGTGAATTAATACATACCTATATATTTTAGCCCTTAATACCAATTTTTGTGTGGGATGGTGAATCACGACGGACGGACCATTTCGATGATAAAAATACTTTTCCGAAAAACAAGTGGGTCAAATAGGACTTTATCAGGGTGAAAAATCGGTAAAAATAGCTAAAATCACGAAAAAATTATATAATTTTACGAAAAGTCGTATCGTTTCTCGCTATATCATCTTCTTGCAATAGCACTGTAAGGTTTATTTGGTTCTGGGGTTTTCACTAATTCCCTATTAGAGGGATATCTACCCCAGTCCCGAGATGTAACATCTACCCTGGGCTGTCCCGTTTTCCCTTTGGCAGGAAGATCTTACTCTCTAGAGATCTTACTTCCTTTGAGAATCAAGGAGTAACCCCGCCTGATATACACCAGGAATCCGCGGGTTGTAAATAAGGCTGGATTTGATTAGTAATTAGAATTCTTCTGAAACAGAAGCGCTGTTTAATGAACAGATATGAGTACTTGAATGAAATACATACATATATGAGCAATATAATGTAAGTCCTACCTAAGCCCTCGGAATCGAGAATGTTCGAACGCACTCCACGATAAGGTTGCGGCTTTCGCGAATCTCACGCGGGAGCGAACGGGTAATAGTAGTCAAATGACTCTGACCTGTTTGGTGGTATCAGTCCAGTGGTTGCCTGATGGCTGGTCCAGGCGACTCGACGGGAGCAGGCTTCTGCAGTTAGGATGGAGGGAATCTGTCGGGTTTCCTCCAAACGATCGGTCCAAAGAGTGAGAAGGTCGGGCACAATTAAAGCCTATTGACTTGTTGCTTCTTCGACGTCTGAGGAGAGATTATTAATTTCGTGTTTCTGATCAGTTGCCAGTTCGGGTCGGAGGCGTGATAGGGCGTTCTGTTTTCGAAGCCCAATCGAAATTTTGGATTCAGGAGGAGAGGTTGGATTATTTCGGCTCATTGGGTGAAGCCGTGACGACAGCATCATGTACCAATTTTGGCACATGCGGGAAGGGGTACGGTTCCGCCTACCGCTACGTCAAGATTACAACGGCCAAAGCACGGTCGTTGACTGTGGCCGCGAGTTCTTGGGAAATCGGTCGTCGGCACTCCTGAATTAACACTTTTGGTACATCCTGTGGAAACGTCCGATTGTTCATTTTCCCACAGGTGTACTGCTCAAATCCCATGGCAGGTTCAACGGACATTTGGTTGATGCACCTGACCTGACAAGCACGAATATTTCTTCGAAAATTCGCTCTTAAAACCATGTTGCACGACTGGAACTTTTTAATTTCCGATAACCCCCCCCCCCCCCCCTCCCCCACTCCACAGTCCAGGCTACGCCCCTGCTATACCTACTCGTCCTATATGCATAGATGGACACTACCCTCTTGGAATAGAGCAACTGGAATAACCATTCGGGGGCAAATTTAGCCTAAATGTAATTCTTATTTCAATTATTCCTCGATTTCAGGTGGTTTTGATGAAAAGGGTTGTCAAGGCGGTCTCAGCGCGTATACTCGCCAGTATCTCTACCGACCCAGCAGCTTTCAGTCCGGAAGATGCAAAAGGGGAGAATTCGAATGTCTGAGCCGGGGAGTCAACGTATGCCTCCCAAACAATTGGCTGTGCGATGGCAGACGCGACTGTACAAATGGGTAAAACAAAACGTCATCAGTTAAATGAATTTGATGTTGAATAAAAATTTTCAACAAGTGGGTAGGTTCCTGGCTAATAGTTTTTACTTGAGCTAACTGGAGAAGAGATTTATTTCCTACTTAAGATTCATCTATCGGGAACTTTTATTAAGAGGTTTCTAATCTTGAGAGTTGGCTGGCAAAATTGTTGCCAGATGACATCACGCAAATATTAACTTGATATGTGAACTTCGAGATGAAAATTGGCAATTTTGGGTGCCAAGGTTATCCGAGCACGTTGGAGTTGCAAAGCTAATTTCGATACATACAAAGAGTATCGACATTTCAAAACAATTCGATTTTGCTCGATCAAGCTATAATTACTGTTTCCATGGTAAAACGTCTGCTAATTGGAGTAGGCACACTGCCTATCCATTGGTTTGAGATATACTATCTTCCTCATTTGAATCACATGAACGTATAGAACAGTTGGGTAGGTTCATTTTGATACGGGATCATCTACGATCCAACCCGCGGGTACCCTCAAAATTTCAGCTACAGTACGATTCCGGTGAAATTCATTTGGAACTATCAAAGTATTATTCCTTATAGACCCTCCATGGGCGTTTCAAGTATTTCAGTTTGCGCATGCGCAGACGAAACGATTTCCCTAATTTTGGAACGGGACCATTTGAGATCCAACCCGCGTGTGCCTACTCTCAAAATTTCAGCTCTCTACGACTATTTTTCGCGCAGTTAGAAGCGGTACAAGAAAATGGTCAACATTTCATGTTCGCGCAACGAAAGTTACTGTATGATTCCAATGAAATCATTTGGAACTATCAAAGTATTATTCCTGATCGACCCTCCAAGTTTGAACTCATTTCAACGATATTTAGGGTAGTTATGGGCGTTTTAAGTATTTCACGTTTGCGCATGGGCAGACAAAAGTTAGCGTACCTTTTCAATGATTTTGGTATGGGACCATCTGTGACCCAATCCGCACCTACCCTCCAAATTTCAGCCCTTTTCGACAATTGCTTTGGGTAGTTATGGGCGTTACAAAGAATTACTACAGACAGACAGTCACGGAACCAAAAATGTTCCTCTATGTCTGAAACGCAAAATGGTAGTGGAAATTTTCATTCTGTAGGGCATAATGTTTTTGTTTTTTTACTCCATCACGAATACAAAGCTTCCCTACCTTCGGTAGTGAGGAAGCAATATAATAGATACCTACGATATTAACCGTGTTGGAATAATGATGAACCAGAAGTGCTCTAGTCGGTGTAAACTTTGTGTTGTAACAAGTTCCTTTCATGAATACTGTGATACATAGTACACTTATACGATCTTTGGATGAAAGTCCAACTTAGTCCACTTTTTTGCTTTACTGAAAATAAGATGCGAGAATTGAGTAAAAATAAGAAATTGAGGAGACCCAGGTTTCTCAAAAATAGGACCGTTGCTTCATGGAAGTAATGAAATGCTATTATGACCCTCACAATAAGACTTCTAAAATCATATTTGTATATGTAAAGTTTAACTGTAATTTCTTTCATTTTAAAGGTGGGATGAAAATCAAGCCAATTGCAACTCCAACGGTTACCCGAACAGTGGGAACAACTTTCACCTGGTTTACAACCCTCTGCAGTGTGGAAGATCACAATTTAGGTATCATCATCTGAT
Source organism: Leptopterna dolabrata (assembly GCA_954871275.1). NCBI lineage: Eukaryota > Metazoa > Arthropoda > Insecta > Hemiptera > Miridae > Leptopterna > Leptopterna dolabrata. The sequence continues at coordinate 51,988,853 of OX940979.1, forward strand.
CTGTAATATTTTGAATAGCATTTTCAGTTTTCCTCGGCTTCTAATGTGTTTCTACAGAGACCACAGAACAACATCGCTGCCGAGTTCTAAACTGCCGCAACTCTTGAAATATTATTTTAATTTTATTTTTGGTTTATTATTTTCAGTAATGAACCATTGGAATCGAGCAAGAAAAAAAAATTCTTAACCCCCCCCCCCCCCCCTCAAAATTTGATGGTTTACCTTTCAAGGTATGTAGACTCCGAAACTGCAATAAAAAATATTTCTGTCTGTCCGCCGTACGCCGCACTGGCCACTTTTCTTAGTTACCATGAAAGAAAATTGATGAAATTCGGGTTATAGGTTCCGTTCGGGGTCTAGTTGGTCCTCGAAGCTCGACGTTACTGTCAGTCATCTCTAAGGGGTTCAAAATAGGGGTTTAAATTTTAAAAACGCCGTATCTCGAAAACTTTCGATAGAAGGGTATAGTTTTTTTTAACGTTATTAAATTTATCTTGAGCTAAACAATTGTTTGAGACCATCCGGAGCATTGTACGTTCAGCCGTTCGTGTGCGCCAAAAAGCTTCGTCAACACGATCGTGAATCAAACGGTATAAATCCGGCCCAGATAATCATCACTAGGGATCACCTGATTATAATCAAGGAGTATGAAGTCGAGTTGGTTGTTCTGCGATATTATTTCATTTGATAAGTGATGGACTATTGGATTTCGTTGGTAGGTACTTCTGAAACTTGAACAAACGTTGAAGTATTGTTGATGGGTAAATTATTACACAACGGTAAATTATTACACAACGGTTCATCTACCAAGAAGGGGCTGGATTTTGTTGATCGGTACTTTTGCAACTTGAACAAACGTTGAAGTATTGTTGATGAGTAAATTATTACACAATGGTAAATTATTGTATAACGGCAAATGATTACACAACGGTAAATTATTACATAACGGTAAATTATTACACAACGGTAAATTATTACACAACGGTTCAACAACCAAGAAGGGGCTGGATTTGGTTGATTGGTACTTTTGCAACTTGAACAACCGTTGAAGTATTATTGATAGGCAAGTTATTACACAACGGTTCATTATACTTGACTACGAAGGTAGGTATTGATCACAGAAAATAGTGATCTACGCAGAAGGGGCATCCACATCAACAATTTTCCTTCAGAACTTCATTATTTGCGTGTTTTTGTCGTTTTAGTTACTGCTTGTCATCGACAGAATTATTTTAGCAACATTTAACTCGTGGTTTAGATAGGTACCTAGTAACGAGTACGGGGTTAGGTACTATCCTACGGAGGTACCGCGATCTACACATAATATGTATAGAATAGTACATATTATATTATATTGACGGGTTATCTATACAGAGAGCTGTGATCTGTAACAGAAGGGTATTCTGTACAAAATAATAAACCCTTGTGCAGGGATTTGCAGAGTTTTTATTAATACATAGGGCGAACCCAATTACATAGAGAAAGAAAAATGCAGCAGTGGTCAAAGTGTACATGAAATTAGACAGCTGAAATAAATTGAGAGTAATTTCAAAGAATTGCTCAAATAACTTAAACTAAGCACTATAATATATTTAGACAAATTTATAATTGCCAGAAATAGGTGTTTCGATTAAATGTAAGCTTGCCAATTAGGTACAACCAAGGTGTATAAATAAGAGGGTGAACATTCTGGGTGAGTACCTACCTTAAAACACGTTTAAAAAAAGAAGTTATAATCGAGCTATTGAATATGTTGATCTACGGATTGGTTTGAAGGAGGAGATTCGCCCAACGGGGGAGTCGGGGCAGTTATGGTCTATTTTATTGATATTATGATTTGATATTTTGATATTGGCACCTATTGATAATATTTGATATTGATATTTTATTTTATTGATATTTATTATTAGTGGGCGAAAAATCGACGGGAAATAGCGCCGGATTTCGAGTTTGGACCTGCGGGATTGACCTGAACATGATTGACCTGAAGTAAGAGGGGCAGTCCAACTTGCCTCGCACCAGTCTGCTTGAAAATGCCATTTCGCTCGTGGATCATTTGGTTTGGAGTGGCACCAGGTTAGAACTACTCAGTAGGGAAGGGTCGTCGATTTATCGCATTGGACACCCAGTTCGACCGTTAGGCTACGCTGACATTCCATTTACTACCACGCTCGCCCGGTACATTCAAAATTTTGCTTCCGAGTATACCAAAATAGCGAAAGCTTTGTTTTAACTTTTCTTGTCTCCAAAATCAATTTCAGTCGATCGATTTACACTCGCGTTTTAGGTACGTTTTTGAGCTTTCTGAGCAAATTTGTTTCGGGGTTTGTTCGCAGATCCTTGCCACACTCATTTAACGTCTTCAATTCAAATCCGACTTTGCTGAAATTTTCAGGGACTATGCGGGTTTGACTTTAGATGGTCCCCTATGAATTTCAGAACGATCGAATCTTTGTTATGGCCTCTGCGCATCCGTAACGTGAAATCCGTCGATACAATTCCTTACGAATCAATGGCCCGATTTCGCTCAAGTTTTGTGGGAATAGGTGGTGGTGCACAGCTCCAAGATGGTCACGAATTTCATGGCGATCGGGGTTATTTTTACGGTTGTGGTTTAAGTCAATTAGCTATCTTGAAACCGTTTAGGTGTTGGTACCTACCTAATGCTAATTTAAAGTTGGTAGTCAGTATCTACCTCGAGTTGTGTACCCCTTTTAGCAAGTGTATCAGCAAGTGAGTTCAATTTTGTTTTAATGAATATCGTGACGAATGGTTAATTCCGAGTGTTGCTCGGCTGAACTTGTTTCAAAAAACGCTGCAAATCCCTGCACAAGGGTTTATTATTTTGTACAGAATACCCTTCTGTTACAGATCACAGCTCTCCGTATAGATAACCCTTCTATATAATATGTACTATTCTACAAATATTATGTAGATCGCCGACCCTCCGTAGGTTATTACCTAACCCCGTACTCTTTACTAGGTGCCTACCTAAATCACGAGTTGAATGTTGCTAAAATAATTCTCTCGATGACAAACGGTAACTAAAATGGCTAAAAGAAACGCAAATAATGAAGTTCTGATGGGAAATTGTTGATGTGGAGTGAAAAAAGTTGCAAACGTACCTACCAACAAACTCCAGCCAGCCCCTTTTACGTAGATGGTATAATGAACCGTTGTGTAATAATTTACCGTTGTGTGGTAATTTACCATTATGTAATAATTTACCCATTAATAATACCTCAACGTTTGTTCAAGTTTCACTACCTATCAACAAACTCCAAAAGGGGGTGTTAAAAAAAAATTTTCATGCTCGATTCCGATGGTTCATTATTGAAAATAATAAACCAAAAGGAAATTGACATTGTCCAATTGCCAAGAGTTTCTGAAAGTTCCACATTCATCCCTAGACGTCAACATTTGTCCATGGTGAATGAATTTGTTGTCCATTTTAGTGCTGTCATTGTCTCTCACAGTATAATAGGTACACAGTAAATGAAATCAACTGGTTCTCAGGTGCCGTAAAGGTGGCTGTGTATCAATGAGGATGCTCTGTGACGGAAGGCGGGACTGTCGGGACGGTTCCGATGAAGACGACTGTCCGGAGGACGAGGGAACGGACATTGACGAGGAAATCTACACAACCGACAATTGCGACCCCGATTATGAATACGTTGTAAGCTGAAATTTATGGGAGCTAATGAGTTAAAATTTTAGTTAAAATTTTAAGTTAAAATTTTAGTTTGGCGCTATAATGAACGGATTCTTGTTGTTCTGATATTGATTGAACGATGCTGAAGAAGTAGGTTGCTCCAAACGAGTTTAATGTTTTGGTCTTGCATTGCTGACTGATATATTGACGAAGTAAGTTGGGGTTAGAAGTTCCGGAGTGAGATCTAGAACTTTACATTTCAAAAACTCCATTAGACTATAGAATAGATGAGGTGATTTGAAATGGTTAGGTGTTTAGGGGTTTGTTCATTGAAATCTAAGGTGTAGGAAGGCACTTGCAGTTTTGGATTAAAAGAGATACGTCGAGGGGGGTAAAACAGTTAACGGTGCATTTTCTTACTCTTTATAAGCTGGACCGTGTTAAGTGGCGTCTAGACTATCAACAATATCGCCAATATTCGCTTCAGTATTGACGCTGTATATTGCAGCGCGCATCACTATGCTTCAAAACGCATCAGTGCTCTCACAGATAATGATTGTGGCAAAAATATTCGTGCTGCAAGTTCGGGGCTGTTTCACTGGCGTTTTTGTGGAAATATTGACAGTAAATCTCCTAGACGTTCAAACGGTTCTTCGAAAATGACAGAAAATATAATTTTCCACCAGTATCCGTCAATATTGGTATAGGGCGCTTCAATACGCTCATAAACTATCAGTATTTCAATCAATATGACCAATATTGAAGGAAATATTGACAATATTATTTATCTTTTAGGGGACCCTTCACAGGTTCTCGGTATAGGGCATTCATAACTCAACTCTGGCAGGCCTTAATGCCATCTGTAGGTTATCTCACAAAATCACTCGTTTGAGAAATAATGAATAAGTTTGAATTGTTAATTTGGTTATCTGTATCTGATGGTTGTACATTGTTACTGGTGATGTATGTGGTTCCTATAGGAATTTTGGAGTGCGAGAGAAAATAAATTCTTTGTGGAAAACGCATGACTGATTTTCAAATCGAGTTCCCTTAGGGATTGTTGTGGGGAATAACAGACTCGTTTGTTTATCTGTTGTGACTTCCGCACATCACAACAGACACACAAAACAAGTCTGTTAGTCCCCACAACAATCCCTAAGGGAACTGTGTAAAAAAATTGATTGACTGACTGATTGATTGAAATCGAGACTGATTGATTTAAATCGAGTGGCCAGTGCGTTAATTGTGTAGGTTCTACCTATTTGGTGTGACGAAAGGATGATCACAAAAGAAATATCGAATATAAAGTTTACCAAAAAATGTTGGACATTGTAAGAAGAGAACTAGCAATGCCAGTGTCTGAGATCGCTCAGACATTACACTGCAGCTGATAATATAGGTAACCAATAAATCAAACAATTCATACGTACACAGTATTAACCCTGGTGCTGTTACTTAGGCTGTCCTAGAGATTGCACAGATTGATGTTGGCGAGTACTGGTCGAATGGCGAATGCGAATTTCATGACAGAAAGTTCAGTGGGAGTTTCTACTTTAGTTTGCTAACGACCGGTGCATAATATCGTTTCTGATTACACTCTGTGTATCTTGCATAATTTGCATTTCCAAATTTCGTAGTTTCTTGCGAGATTAATTAGGTAAGGGTGGAAATCCTCTCGAAATTTGTGATAAAAAGTGCAGATAAGTAGTTCGCTAGAAACCACTTATTTCGCCTCTGTAGAGGATCAACCTGCACGAGTGAACTTGACAGTTTATAAAATGGTAGGTAGGGCTCAGGAGGTGAAGGACCATCGCTCCGCAGACACCTCCACCATTTACAACAGTCCTCCGCACATCACAACAGACACACAAACAAGGCTATTGTTCCCCACAACAATCCTAGGGGAAATTTTGTGAATAAATTGATTGATTGATTGGAGTTATATTCATATTTCCACAGTGTTCGGGCGTGAAGAAGAAGTGCGTTCCGAGGCCCTGGGTATGCGACGATGAAGATGACTGCCCCGGAGGTGAAGACGAGTCTGACGACCTTTGCAACAATCACTTTCACAATTTCAACGATTGAAAAGCTTCTCTTTGAAAATTTTCTTCTTTTTGTATAAATTATTTATGAAAAAAAAGAAGTTATTCTATTGTTTTTCCGTTGTCGTTTTCATATTTGAACCCTTGTGAGCGCAAGACAGCAACATCAAAAAGTTGGAAGTAAAAATGATCAGGGTTGCTCAAGTTAAAGAACAATAACAGGATTATTATTCTAGAAATAGCAAAAACGCCAATACTTGGAGATTAATCAAACATCACAAGGAATGCCCTACTAAGAAGAACGCCTAGCGCAACGTGCTGCCAGTGCGCCTATGAGTGTTGTGTACATAAATAAGATGGAGGGCTGATGCCTATTCTTTTAACGCTGTTGAACTTCCCGCCACTGGCGCTGTAAGCTGTAAAAGGTTTAATTAAAAAGGCAACTCCTATAGAAGAAGGTAGTGATAGCGGGTAGTAACATCCAGTAGAGGATAGGGAGGCTCACCTAGGCATAACATTAGGGGTAATTAAGAACGTCAGTTAACAAGGCACTAAAATAAAGTAGTAGGCCAAAACTACCATAATCTACTGTTGAATGATTGGGTAAGCCACATTTATTGATCATAAACAACTCTTTACCTGTGATTTCTGTTTGCAAAATCAGCCATCCATCAACTAGGTACACTCAACCAACTGTGATTAGGCATTCTATAAACTTTTTACTAAACGCTTTGCAGTTATCGCCACAGACGGGGAAAAGTAGTCATAAACGCCATAGTAAGAGATGTGTAGCTTCGGCTCCTTTCAGAGAACGGATCCAGCTCGGAGCTGCTTCTGCCGAGCTGTAGCTCCAAAGAACTGGTACCTAAGGGTAACGGAGATAGGTCCCTCTTCCCTTCATGACTTGATCATAATTATATGTGTGCAATGAGACTCGTTTCTATCTTCTCCCCCCCCCCCTTTTAAAATTATGTGTCTATGATCCCTAGGACCTACGGATCCCTAGGATTCAATGGACTGTTCGTCCAGAAGTGGATGCTTGCACTCGGCGAAGCTTCTTAGATCAGCCCCACAAAATATCACCTCCCCTCCCTGAAGGATCGCAGACAGCACTTTGCCCTTCACCACCACCACCATTTACAACAGTCCTCCGCACATCACAACAGACACACAAACAAGTCTATTATTCCCCACAACAATTAGGGGGGAATTAGACAGACAGACTGACGGAACCAAACATGTTCCTCGATGTCTGAATCGCAAAAAAGTAGCGGAAATTTTCATTTTGGAGGACATCAATTTCTTTTACTCAATAACGTATACAAGATTGTGGAAGCAAAAAAATTATGTGTACCTGTAAAATAGGAACTTATTATACACGGTGATTCCTGATGATAATTTATTATCCTGACAAAATTTTTGAACAAGTTGATTGAGTGATAAAATTGAGTGAAACTTCACATCAAACGGTGTAAATTAGTGGAGAAAACGTGACGAAATAGCCGAATTTCCTAAATAAACTTCACAAGCAAGGAAAATAGAAGTCATAGAAAAAAGTTCATGAAATGGGAAAATAAAATTCATGCCCGAAAAGGCGGAAAGGCGTTCCACTTTCGAAGTTCCAAGGCAGTTTGGTGCATCTAAAGAGCGCTAACTGCGCTAAGTCCTCGCAAGAGCGCTAACTGCGCTTGTTTTAATTAGGTACCTCTCCCATTTACCCCAACTAACCCTACGCCTATCCCATAAAACCAGCATTGAAGGTAAGTTTGTGAATAAATAGAATCTGATATGAATAAAGTTATGAATGAGCTACGTAGTGAATTTAGGTGAGCCTTGAGGACCAATACAAGCAAACAATATTCAATAACCAACGTTAAACCAATAAATAATTCATCTTCCAATGACCCCCTCCCCTCCCCTCTTAATCTTAATTCTACTGGAATTGGGTTATAATAAATTGACTAAAAAACAACCCATTTCGGTTGACAATATTAGTTGACAATAATCCTAGGAACCTTAATATTGGTGATCATTGACTAAATCACAGTGTTTACATTGATCAAATCAGAGTCTCGATAGGAAAATAGAAGTCATGCCTGAAAAGGCGGAAAGGCAATTTTTTACCTGCAACTGTTGGCCTAAAAATGTTGCTGCCTGTTGGGCTTCAGGCGTTCTTCTTTCAATATTGTCCTCGTGATTTGGAGTTGACCAATAATAATCTACTAACTTCCCTCCTAATCCGACTTCATTAAAACATTTACCGTGTGGAAGTAATAAAAACTGTTTATCGCCAATTTATATTCGCCGTTTCGGTAAAACAATGACGTAACTGCAAATTTGCTTCGAAATTACTTAAATACACCAATGTGATCAGGAAGAGGTGGCGCATCCAATAAAATTTTTACATCACCGGAAATCCGCACAATTTCACCGGAGGGAAGATGCGTCATTGTTTAATTTTATCAGCAGTTTGTTAGCTGTATTCAATCAATCAATCAATCAATCAATCAATCAATTTATTCACAATATTGCCTGGTAGGCTAATGTGGGGAGGGAGTTGTGTTTGGGTATGTTATATGTTGCTTGGATCGTGTCATGATGATGTGCGTATTTATAGGATGGTTGGATCTGAATTGTCTCTCAGCTGTCTCCTCTTCAGCCGGCGACTTTGGGTTGGTGGAGGGCCCGATATCGCTTCAACTTGAGGGTTGAAATGACCCACAGCTCTTTCCTTGAGTGCTCTGTAGGCCACCTCAATCCTCTCCCTCACCGTCTCCATCCTCAGGTCCTGATGGAGGACCTCATTCCGGACAAACCATGGGGCTCCGCAGATCTGCCTCAGTACTTTATTTTGCATGACTTGCACTTTTTGAAGAGATGTTGTGCAGGCGGAGCCCCAGATCTCGCAGGCATACGCCCATATTGGTTTGATGAGCGAAGTGTACACCAGTCTTTTGTTGTTGAGGTCTAACTTCGCCCCTGGGTTCATTAACGGCCATAGCTGGTATACACGCCGCTTCATCTCACTCACAGTGCGGTTGATATGTCCTCTCCATGTGAGTCGACGGTCCAGCAGCAGCCCCAAGTATCGCACTTCGGACTTGTGCGGTATGGCGTCCCCATCGAGGTTGAGGTTCGAGAGCGATCCTCGGCGGAGAGTGAAGGTCGTCAGTGAAGATTTCGATGGGTTAATCTTGACCTTCCATCTTCGACACCACCGGCTCACCTCGTCGAGATGTATTCGGTGAAACAGTGTCACACCTGTTAGTTGTACAGATGATCTGAACTTACCACTTCGGAAGAATTTTGTAAGGAATTCTTTAATGCATCAAAATTACAGAGGAACAACGTCATAAGTGCACATTACGTCTTTGTTTTTTCAATGACCAGGCGCTGCCACCAAGACCAGCGAATTCTGCTGAAGAGGAGAGGTTACGTGATCTGAGGCAACGTGTTAAAGAGTTCGCCGATAGGCTGGCTAACTTGGCGCAAGGCCCGTATTCCGAAGAGAATGCAATGGAGTTCGATAGCATTACAGCCAGCTTCTGTATGAAGCAAATGACCAGCTCCCTGGACCCCAGCATCCGGCAGTTAAATACTTCAGAAAGCGGAGGCAGGGTCATGAAGATGTACGAAACCAAGGGTTCAGGTCCTCATCGAATCCCCAACGTGTTTCCCGGCGACAAAGGAAGAGGACGAACGCTAACTATCAGTATGAACTCAGGCAGTGGCAATATTCAAACCAAAGACGGCGAGTTGCACGGAAGTTACTCACCGACGCAAACCACGTCTCGCTGAACGTAGGTATGCCTGTGATCGAGTCCTACTTTGCCGAAGTATTCGAGGTTCGGAATGATGCGGCACGCGAAAGCTACGATCAGGGTGGAACCCCGATGGCTCCGCTCGGAATAAGGATCGAGGCCATGGAGGAGGCAATAAGGAAAATCGCAATCGACACGTCGCCAGGGCCTGACGGGGTCGTTATGCGTCCAGTTCGGAAAACCCAGGCAGCATGCGCCATCCATCAGATTGCATTGCTGATGCTGAAATGGGGGTATGTGCCTACGAAGTTTCGTACCGGGCGCACAATCCTCATCTATAAAGGAAAGGGTGACGAGAAAGATCTGAAGAATTGGAGGCCCATTACGATATTCAGCGTGATACGGAGAATCATTGAGCGTTCACTTGATCAAGAGCTTCGACACCTTGTTCAGTTTCACTGCCTGCAGCGAGGGTTTGTTAACGGGATTCCAGGCACTCACATCAATGCAAGTATCGTAGAGGGGTGTCTCAGGCGGGCGAAAAGAGATAGCGGAAACTGCTGCATAGTTTTGTTGGACCTAGCAAAAGTGTATGACTCAGTTGGGCACGACCATTTGCAGAGGACGCTGGACTCCCTTCCTATTCCGGGCAACCTTTGCTTGTTGCTCAAGTCGCTGGCAGTGGGTAATTCCTTCCAAGTCGAGCTGAATAAGGCGAAGTCCAGGCCCATTCATATGAATCGTGGGGTGGCCCAAGGGTCTCCATTGTCCCCAACCTTGTTCAACTTATGTCAGGATTTTGTGCTAAAGGAAATATCAGATCCTGACATTGCTTCCGTGCACGGGTACAACCTTCAGCAGGGGTTGGAGAATGTCATAGCGATGGCTTTTGCTGATGACAACGTCGTGGTCACCAATAGCCCGGAAAGCGCTGTGACAATGGTGGACTTGGTGAAAGGGTTGTTCAGGACAGTCGGCATGGTGGTGAACCCATCGAAATCTGTGGCCATCAATGTGCGACAAGGGATGCTTGAAACGGAAGACCTGGTATTAGCAGATGGGTCAGTTATCAGCTCTATTGGCCAAAACGATCGGATCCGGTACTTAGGTGTCACCTTTGCTGACCAAATCGTGTTTGACCAAAGGGGGTTTGCCACTGCACTGGAGAAGGATCTAAAGAATTTGACAACTTCTCCACTGTTGAGGGGGGATCAGAAGCTGAATATTTTGAACCAGTACGTCTACCCCAAGCTAGTTTATCCAATGCAGAAGACTCCTGTAGACCTTCTCGACCACAATTTCTTGGAGCGCGTCGATATGATGGTACGGCAAGCGGTTCGGGAGATTTGTTCCCTCCCAGCAGACACCCCAGTCCCTGTGTATTATGCTCCCCGCAGGTTCCGAGGGCTGGGGCTAATGAGAGTAACATGGGAAGCTTCTATCCAGCACATCTCTATAGCCCAGAAACTCGCCCAGGTCAACGACCCTCACGTAGCTGCAGTTCGCTGCCTCGAGGATGAGGATCGGGCATGTCGGGCAAAGCTAGGCGGAGCGACCGGTCAGTCGACAAGGGAAATTCGGCGAGAGTTGCGCGAGCAGGAGTTTGAGAAGTGGACCGGGCTAGCACAGCGTGGCATCGGTGTCCATTGGTTTAAGGTCTGTCCGCAGACGAACAGCTGGGTAGGAAAAAAAGATGGGCTGGCGAGCAGCGAATGGACAAATTCAATCAAGGCCTCAATGAACTCGATGGCTAACAGGGCAACAGGCGGTCGGAGTGAGGGTAGTCGCCGTTGCAGGTTTCCGGCCTGCAGCGAGAACAACACTATTATAGAAACACTACCCCACATCCGTGGCTCCTGCCCGAAGACCGAGCTCCTGCGGAACAACGCCCATAACAAAGTCAGGACGGCACTGGCAGACCTGTTCAGGGAAAAGGGCCTGGAAGTCTCCGAAGAAGTCCACTGCGTTGCCCAGGTTAATGGCCATTCCCAGAACCGACGAGCTGACATTATTGTCGTGGACCGTTCTAGGCGCCGCGGTTGGGTCCTGGATCCAACTATCCGCTGGGAAACGAACGAGAGGGACCAAGACATGGCTGTGGATTCTGAGAAAAAGGCAACATACGAGCCCTGTATCCCGTTCCTAATGCAGCAGTACGGCATTCCCGACTGGACAGTGGTGGGGCTGTGGTTCGGTGCGCGTGGGTCAGCGTCCAAATTCCTCCTGGATTTCTTCAAGGAGCACCGGATTCCAAAGGCAACCCTCACCAAATTATGTCTCAAGGTTCTCAGAGATACCATTGGGATAATTCAATTCCATCTGTACGGCTGAGCCCCATCACCCCCCCTACTCCCTGGACTCATCCCTTGATATCATCCACTTGTATCAATGAAACTTTACCACAGTCCGGTGGTGATATACAACTGAAGGTGCAAGTAAGAATGGAGACGTACCACCCGGGGTGGGGCAGTAGGCTGCGTCCTTCGGGGCACCCCCGGCCTTCGGGGCAGCTCGCTTTGTTTTTGCAATAAAGTTGTTGTTTGTTTTATTTCATTGTTCATCTAGAAGTTTCAGATAATTTAAGACATGAATGACTTACTTTTTTACTCCAAAAACTGTGGGGGACAGCAAACACATGAACATTAACACGAATACCGTCAATGGTTCTTGGCCACGCTCAGAATATAGGCGATGCCTTCCACAGCATCATTGAGAAATCAGTGAGTGACTCGATCAAAGGAATCTGGACCGAATTATGATGTTACGTTAATCCGAAACGCGAAAAAGAAGAGGAAGCCTCTAAAAGTCGAGAGATGAATTTTTCGGACTTCAAGGGCCTCAAGGCGTTGTACAACGACATGGGATTCGTCATGACGAAGGAATCAGACGGTGACGATTTCAAGTCGTCGGAAGTGAAAATTTTGCGGTTTGAAAAGGGAAGTCAAGAGTTTTCTTTCAAAAAAATTTATACACTGTCAAAATGGAGCAAAGATAAAATTTTTCCCAAAAAAAGACGTGCAAGGAAGAGAACAGAACCAGCCGATTTACTTCTAAACCCGGCTTACACCAATAACATACCAATCCAAGACAATAAAATCCGAGATTTGCACATTCGAAGGAACATAATTCCTCCATTTTATAAAGGTTTTGACTCCCACTAATTTCCTATTAACGACTTGTTTCTCAATTATCATGTAATTTTGTACCTTCTGCGCGTTTTTGATAATGTTTTGTGCATCACTGTTCCTGAATGGTGATTAGATAAAAACGCTGCAAACCTGCAAAGTCCTTGTCACATGGGTTTATTATTCTATTGGAGTTCTAGAGATTCTTGTTGGCTGTTAAATTTATTGTTTCTTTCATGTGGAATGATTGAAATAGCTATTTCTGATATTTTCCACCAATTTTGGCCCCCAAAACATGAAATAGCTATAGCGAAATACGCTTTTTCTTTTTTTTTTCAGATCATCTTTGATCATTGGTAGTACCACTTAATGGTCTTGATTCACCTGTTTACACTTTTTCCAATGTGATTATACACATGGTGAATTCAGACATTTTTCCAGGTTTTTGACTCATAAAAAACCAATTTTGAGAGCTGAACCTTGGTAAAACCTTTGGGTTTTTGTTTTTCAGTAACATTAACATAGCTTTTGAAGTATCGTTTTTCATGTTTTTGGGGACGAGAAGACCGAATATCCCTAAGGTAAATTAATCTCAATCAATTTATTGTATTTCCTCTTGTGGAGGGGAGGGTATTCATTGTGGGGCTGAGCATCACCACTTCCGGGAGAACAGTCCGTCGGTAACTAGGGATCCATAGGTAACGTATTGTGTCTCTCTGTAATAAATTACAGGTAGGTCCCACCTCAGTCCTTCAGACTATGAGTGGAGTGAGTACTGTAGACGATGGTGGCTAGCGTTCAATCATTGGGCCCATCTTGCATGTTTACGTTGTCTCGCAGTACCTTCTTCTTTAATCTGCGTCCAACAAAGGGTGCTGGTCCGGCAATTCGTGTTTTGGGGGCCAAAATTGGTGGAAACCACCAGAAATAGCTGTTTCAATTATTTTATATGAAAGAAACAATAAATGAACAGCCATTATTTCTGTAGGTATGTCCAGTAGAATAATAAACCCATGTGACAAGGACTTTGCAGCGTTTTTGAATCTACTCACCTTGAAACGGAAAAGAAAAAATTTTGAGGGGGTGCTATAAAAATTTTTGCTGAGCGAATACATCGGTGTATTATTCACAGAATAATAAACCAAAAGGATAATAATTCACAACTCTTTTGAATAACCTGCTCGTTTTTCCTCTCAAATACTTTGACAGATTTTGAAATTTTGAGCCATCAATTCTGAAAGAACAATGACGCAATTGCAATAAATCAGGTGTAGAGAGGGGGATGGGTCGAATTTCACCCCTAAAAAATATGTACGTCCTAGCGAACACATATTGTAACAAAATGTTCGAATACGGATGCTGATGAAGCTTTGCATTCGTGCGTCACAGGGTTTTTTGTGAAACAATTTTGGTTTTTCGCTTCACCTGTAAAATTTGATTTTTTGCAGTTACGTCATTGTTTTACTGAACCGGCGATTATGAAATCGAATTGGTTGTTCTGTGATCTTATTTCATTTGAAGAATGATGTGGCTCTTTTGTATTTGGTAACTTAAACAATCTACTTCATGAATAACGACAAATAATTATTAATGATGTAATTATTGAATTCCGCGCATTTTTATGAAACTTTAATTCCCGGGCCTTCTCCAGTAGTCGATTTAGGGCTTCTATGGGGGGGGGGGGGGGGGGATTTCGAGGGTGGGCATTGACCACAGCTTTCAACTTGAACTAACGTTATGCTTCATGACTAACAACAAATCATATTAATGATAGAATCCTTGAATCAACCGCATACTAATGAAACGTAATTGCCTGGATGGATCCAGTAGGTACTTGATTTAGGGCTTTCCTGGGGGGGAGCACGAGGTTAGGTACTGACCACAGAAAACAGTGATCTACGCAGGAGGAGCATACAGGTAAATAATAAACCACTGTTCAACAATGTGCAGCGTTTTGGTTTATTATTCTGTGAATAATACACCTATGTATTCGCTCAGCAAAAAATTTTTATAACACCCCCTCAAAATTTTTTCTTTTCCGTTTTCATTTTCGGTCTAAAAAATACTTTCTTTCGCACACATGCTCCATTTGGGCCCTAATGTGTCCCAAAACTTTTCAGCTTGATCGGAATATACCCAGGGGTGTTTTGAGTGAAAATGTGTGTAAAAATAGGTACTTTTTGCGTTTTAGCAACATGTTAGTAACATGAGCTTTGAGGTATCGTTTTTCATGTTTTTGGGACGAGAAGACCGAATATGAAGTCGATTTTGACCAGAGTGGAAAATTAAGGTTCTAAGGAAGTTACAGCTTTAAATTTACGTTAAATTTTGGTCTAAAATCGTCGTTTTTCCGCACATAGTTCGGGTCCCCCATTTGGGAACACATTTGGCTCCTAGTTGTCCTCCGAAACAGAGCTGCCCGATCGGCATACACCGAGAGGTGATATGGGGGAAAAATGAGTGTAAAAATAGGGGTTTCCGAGGGATTTTTGAGGTTTTATTGAACATGAGCTTGTGAGGTATCGTTTTCCATGTTTTTTACGGCGAGAAGACCGAATATGTGGTTGATTTTGACCGAAGAGTTAAGAATTGAGGTTTTAACGAGGGTTAAGCTCCCGAAATACATTTCTTATGAGTCAAAAACATGGGAAATTGTCTGAAATCACCATACATTTGTAATAACACTAGAAGTTGTATGAACAGATGAATCAAGACAATTAAATGGTACTATCAATAATCAAAAATAATCTGTTGAAAGGAAAAGCCGAGCCTAATTCGTGTTTTTGGGGGCCAAAACTGGTGGAACCATCAAAAATAACCATTACAAAAATTGCACATGAAAGAAACAATAAATGAACAACCAAAATTTCTGTAGGTATGTCCAGTAGAATAATAAACCCATGTGACAAGGACTTTGCAGTGTTTTGGTTTATTATTCTATGAATAATACACCTATGTAATCGCTCAGCAAAAAATTTGTATAACGCCCCCTCAAAATTTTTTCTTTTCCGTTTCAAGGTGCTTAGATTCCAAAAATGCAATGTCCGTCCGCCGTCCGCCGTATCACGTGTACCGGCTTCATTTTCGGTTTAAAAAATTCGTTCTTTCGCACACATGCTCTATTTGGGCCCTAGTTGTGTCCCGAAACTTTTCAGCCCGATCGGAATATACCCAGGGGTGTTATGAGTGAAAATGTGTGTAAAAATAGGTACTATTTACGTTTTAGCAACATATTGGTAACATGAGCTTCTGAGATATCGTTTTCTATGTTTTTGGGGACGAGAAGACCGAATATGAAGTCGATTTTGACCAAAGAGTGGAAAATTGAGTTCTACCAAATGTTCAGCTCCCAAAATTGATTTTGGTTTATTATTTTCAATAATGAACCATTGGAATCGAGCATGAAAAAAAAAATTCTTACCCCCCCTCAAAATTTGATGGTTTACGTTTCAAGATATGTAGAATCCAAAACTGCAATAAAAATATTTCTGTCTGTCCGCCGTACGCCGTACGCCGTACGGGCCACTTTTCTTAGTTACCATGAAAAAAAATTGATGAAATTCGGGTTATAGGTTCCGTTCGGCGTCTAGTTGGTCCTCGAAGCTCGACGTTACTGTGAGTCATCTCTAAGGGGTTCAAAATAGGGGTTGAAATTTTCAAAACGCCTATACCATTTTTTTACGTATATATTTTTACGGTTTTAAATAGTTCTTGAACTTGCGAGTTTTTTAAGACCATCCGGAGCATCGTACGTCCAGCCGTTCGTTCACAGTAAGGCCCCGAAGTTTGCACCGACAGGCATTTTCGACTCCAGTGTGAATGAAATTGTATACAATCCAAACCAAATCTCGTAACCAGAGACGCGCCCACAATAGGAATTTGTGAATACGGCCAATCATTGGTAGGGATCACCTGATTATATTGGCGGAGTATGAAGTCGAGTTGGTTGTTCTGTGATATTATTTAATTTGAAAAATGATGGCTCTATTGGAGTTTGTTGGTAGGTAGTGAAACTTGTACAAACGTTGAAGTATTATTGATGGGTAAATTATTACTACGGTAAATCATTACTCAACGGTAAATTATTACAGAACGGTAAATTATACCATCTACGTAGAAGGGGCTGGAGTTTGTTGGTAGGTACTTTTGCAACTTTTTTCACTCCTCATCAACAATTTCTTTTCAGAACTTCATTATGTGTGTTTCTTTTTGTTAGGTACTGTTTGTCATCGGCAGAATTATTTTAGCAACATTTAACCCGTGATTTAGGTAGGTACCTAGTAACGAGTACGGGGTTAGGTACTAACCTACGGAGTGTCTGCGATCTACATAATATGCATATAATAGAATAGTACATATCATATTATATAGACGGGTTATCTATACATAGAGCTGTGATCTGTAACAGAAGGGTATTCTGTACAAAATAATAAACCGTTGTGCAGGGATTTGCAGCGTTTTTTTCAAGTGAAAAACCTGGGAAATCGTCTGAAATCACCATCAGTTTGTATAATAACACTGGAAAAAGTGTCAACACGTGGATCAAGACGATTAAATGGCACTACCAGTGATCAAAGATAGTTAAAAAAAAAAGCCTTATTTGTGTTTTAGGGCCAAAAATTAATGGAAACCATCAGAATAGCTATTTTGATTATTACGCATGAAAGAAACAATAAATGAACAGCCAGCATTTCTGTAGGCATGTCCAACAGAATAATAAACCCATGTTACAAGGACTTTGCAGCGTTTTGTGTTTTAGTAACATGCTAGTAACATGAGCGTTTGAGGTGTCGGTTTCCATGTTTTTGGGACGAGAAGACCGAATATGATGGCGATTTTGACCAAAGAGTGGAAAATTGAGGTTATAAGGAAGTTACAGCCTTAAATTTACGTTAAATTTTGGTCTAAAATCGTCGTTTTTCCGCACACAGTTCGGGTCCCCCATTTGGGAACACATTTGGCTCCTAGTTGTCCTAGTTGTCCTAGAGCTGCCCGATCGGCATACACCGAGAGGTGATATGGGGGAAAAATGAGTGTAAAAATAGGGGTTTCCGAGGGATTTTTGAGGTTTTATTGAACATGAGCTTGTGAGGTATCGTTTTCCATGTTTTTTACGGCGAGAAGACCGAATATGTGGTTGATTTTGACCGAAGAGTTAAGAATTGAGGTTTTAACGAGGGTTAAGCTCCCGAAATACATTTCTTATGAGTCAAAAACATGGGAAATTGTCTGAAATCACCATACATTTGTAATAACACTAGAAGTTGTATGAACAGATGAATCAAGACAATTAAATGGTACTATCAATAATCAAAAATAATCTGTTGAAAGGAAAAGCCGAGCCTAATTCGTGTTTTTGGGGGCCAAAACTGGTGGAACCATCAAAAATAACCATTACAAAAATTGCACATGAAAGAAACAATAAATGAACAACCAAAATTTCTGTAGGTAAGTCCAGTAGAATAATAAACCCATGTGACAAGGACTTTGCAGTGTTTTGGTTTATTATTCTATGAATAATACACCTATGTAATCGCTCAGCAAAAAATTTGTATAACGCCCCCTCAAAATTTTTTCTTTTCCGTTTCAAGGTGCTTAGATTCCAAAAATGCAATGTCCGTCCGCCGTCCGCCGTCCGCCGTCCGCCGTACGCCGTATCACGTGTACCGGCTTCATTTTCGGTTTAAAAAATTCGTTCTTTCGTACACATGCTCCATTTGGGCCCTAGTTGTGTCCCGAAACTTTTCAGCCCGATCGGAATATACCCAGGGGTGTTATGAGTGAAAATGTGTGTAAAAATAGGTACGTTTTGTGTTTTAGTAACATAGTAGTAAAATGAGCTTTTGAGGTATCGTTTTCCATGTTTCTGGGGACGAGAAGACCGAATATGAAGTCGATTTTGACCAAAGAGTGGAAAATCGAGGTTCTACCACATGTTCAGCTCCCAAAATTGATTTTTTATAGTCAAAAACCTGGGAAACCGTCTGAAATCACCATCAATTTGTATAATAACATGGAAGTAGTATCAACACGTGGATCAAGACGATTTAATGGCACTACCAATGATCAAAGGTAGTTAAAAAAAAGCGTAGGTACCTAAGTCGTGTTTTAGGGGCCAAAATTAATGGAAACCATCAGAAATAGCTATTTCGAATATTACGCATGAAAGAAACAGTAAATGAACAGCCAACATTTCTGTAGGTATGTCCAGTAGAATAATAAACCCATGTGACAAGGACTTTGCAGCGTTTTGGTTTATTATTCTCTGAATAATACACCTATGTAATCGCTCAGCAAAAAATTTTTATAACCCCCCCTCAAACTTTTTTCTTTTCCGTTTCAAGGTGCGTAGATTCAAAAAATGCAATGTCCGTCCGCCGTATCACGTGTACAGGCTTCATTTTCGGTCTAAAAAAGTCGTTCTTTCGCACACATGCTCCATTTGGGCCCTAGTTGTGTCCCGAAACTTTTCAGCCCGATCGAAATATACCCAGGGGTGTTATGAGTGAAAATGTGTGTAAAAATAGGTACGTTTTGTGTTTTAGTAACATAGTAGTAAAATGAGCTTTTGAGGTATCGTTTTCCATGTTTCTGGGGACGAGAAGACCGAATATGAAGTCGATTTTGACCAAAGAGTGGAAAATCGAGGTTCTACCACATGTTCAGCTCCCAAAATTGATTTTTTATGAGTCAAAAACCTGGGAAACCGTCTGAAATCACCATCAATTTGTATAATAACATGGAAGTAGTATCAACACGTGGATCAAGACGATTTAATGGCACTACCAATGATCAAAGGTAGTTAAAAAAAAAAAAAAAAAACGTAGGTACCTAAGTCGTGTTTTAGGGGCCAAAATTAATGGAAACCATCAGAAATAGCTATTTCAATCATTTCACATGAAAGAAGCAATAAATGAACAGCCAACATTTCTGTAGGTAAGTATGTCCAGTAGAATAATAAACCCATGTGACAAGGACTTTGCAGCGTTTTTTCGTGGTGGCCACTGGCCATGCTCAGGCAGCGTGGGACACACCCCGCTCAGCGTTATGTCACGTTTTACGAAGAGGTCTGCCATTTTTTTTCTTCCCCTCGGCGGATTACTCAGATAATTGAAATAATGAACCAGCGGGAGTCGCCGAGTCGAAAATGGTCACCAACTCGTCGCCAACCCTTAAAGTCAGTTTGGCGGAAAAGACGACGGCGGGAATCCTCTGCATGAAGAAATCCAGGAAGCCAGATAAGGCGGTGGACCGCTACTACATGATTTTTAACAAGCCATCCCCTCCCTCTCCCCGTCTCCACATCCATACTTCCCCTTCCCTCTCCTCGCCTCCATACTTCCCCACCCCCCACCACCCTCACCACCATACTTCCCCTCCACTCATCACAATCAACCCCGCACACTAACCGGAAAGTATTTTGTGTTCCCTTCACTCGGATTCAATCATGGACTTCCCCCCCTCCACCACCACTACAAACATCCGTCACACAAAGAAGGCAGGGGAATTTTAAATAGCACGGCAGGATGTTTTACGAACAAGATAGAAAGGCAACAAGTATGAGAGCACGTTAAAAAGAAAATTAAACAAAGAAAGACGAGACAAAACGAGAAAAATAAAAAATCCCCTCCCCTCCACCCTTCCCCTCCACCCCCCCTCCAACTGTTTCTTGCATTTGAGGTCTCGATGAAGAGGGGAAGGGGAAGAGGGGAGGGGGAATCCATCCTCGATGTTTTAAATAGTGTCTTTTTGTGCGGTGGTAATTATGCCATCAGGGTTCTCAGAATCCGTCTGTGTGGGCTGCAGCGCAGCATCGGTGGCTGCCTCTCGGGATGCCTTTGGAGGAACCCGGTTCGGCGGAAGATTTTTTCCGCGCTGTCCCAAAAGGCAGCTCCCCCCTCCCCTCCACCCCCTCCACCTCCCACACGCTGGCCTTCCTCAACATAAGAACACACTTTTCGCAAAACTCTAATTAAATTGTTCGGGAAATACTGTAATTATACCCGAAGGGATGACGGGGGGGGGCGCATAGGTAGCGTTTCGGAGCAGTTCGCCGGTGGTGGAGGGGAAGGGTGGTGGGGGGGAAGAATCCCTGAGTGCTCACGTATGCGATATCACCTTTTCGGGAGCGATCGAACCGAAGAAAGAGACGGTCGCAATTGGCGGCGACGCCAATTATTCTGATCGCTGCGTCTCGGGTCGGTCGCAATTAAACATCACGCTTCCGTACAAGTCCGCAACACAGTGAGACGTTTTCATGTTGTATCATAAGTTCATAAGCGCGATATTCTCGTTGTCTTTCCGCTTGCACTTTCCTTTTCCCCTCAGATGACGATCGCGTTTGTAGGAATCTTTTATATTGGTTTATTATTTTCACTTATGAATAGAGTCCGGATTTATATGCTTTCGCATATCTAATTCTCAGACTTTATACGTTCATAGGAATCTGTTTTAAGTTGTTATAAGCTGTTTGCAACAATATAAACGCAATTAATTGGGAATATTTTAGCATATTTGTGGTCAAAAAGAATATCTCGAATATTTTCGAATATTTCGCATATTTTTCGAATATGCAAAAAATATTTAACAAGTGCAACGACCCCTAAGGTCACAAAAGTGGCAATTAGAAAAACAAGGCCAGTAGGAAAACAAGTGGCAATTAGGAAAACGAGGCCATCCCGAATGCAAATTCTGCTCTCCAAAATGCTACTGTGATACAACATCTTGCTTATGTGAAATCAAATCTCAGTAGCCTACCCGATTTAATTACTGCTCTTGAAGGTGAAGGTATTCGACTGACCGATTCTGTGGCTAAGAAGGGACAATTTATTGAGGACAGTAAATTTTGGGAAGGAGCCAGTGGGGAAGACAAACAGACAAACAGGCAGACACCACGATCACCTGTAAATTTAGTTATATAGATACTGCTACAGAACACGTCCTTCCTCATCCGCCTTCATCCAACCTCCCAACTTCATCCTCATCCAACTCACCCGCCATGTCGTGAGCACAACACACCGGCTCACTACAATATTAATTTATACATTTCATCTAGGGGGTCAGCAAAACCTAGCGTACTCCTCATTAAATTCAAGGGTTTTTCGCGCTTGCTGAGCCGGAGTTCCCCTTCGTTGCCCAGGACGTTGAGCACTTCCAGGTTCTCATGTTTGTGGACGAGTTTATCATTCCTTGGGTATGAAGCAATAGTTTCACTGACAGTCTCTATCTTTGAATCTCGATGAACATCATCATTTCGCATGTAACACTGGGTGCCTACTAAACTTCTCAGTATTTTGTTCCGAAACTTTTGGATTTTTCCGTTTATTTTTTGGTTTATTATTTTCAATAATGAACCTTTGGAATCGAGCATGAAAAAAAAATTCTAACCCCGCTCAAAATTTGATGGTTTACGTTTCAAGGTATGTAGAATCCGAAAATGCAATAAAAATATTTCTGTCTGTCCGCCGTACGGAGTACTGAGCACTTTTTTTAGTTACCATGAAAACAAATTGATGAAATTCGGGTTGTAGGTTCCGTTCGGGGTCCTCGAAGCTCGGCTATACTGTCAGTCATCTCTGAGGGGTTAAAAATAGGGGTTGAAATTTTCAGAACGCTGTATCTCGAAAACTTTCATTGGAAGGGTATGATTTTTTTTACGTTATTAAATTTGTCTTTAGCTAAACAATTTTTTGAGACCTCCCCCGAGCATTGTATGGCCAGCCGTTCGTGTGCACCAAAAAGCTTCGTCAACACGATCGTGAATCAAACGGTATAAATCCGGCCCGGATATCATCACTAGGGAGCACCTGTTTCAGTAGGTAATGAACCTTCAGATCGAAAATTTAAAAGAAAATTAAAATTAAAAATCTTCCTCATCAGTTAGGTTACCCAACAACCACGGGGCAGGAAGCAATAATCGCCTGATTAGTTTTCAATGGTTCTGATCAGTTATTTAGTACCGGAGCAAGAATGCCCTGAATTCCTTTCTTCATCCGCCCCTCTTTAATGCCAGCAGGGCTAGATGTGTAAATCAATTTCACTTTGAATATTTAAAAACAGATGGATGCCAACAACATCTTCAGCACAAACACGCACAGCAATCAAGAACAACAAGTTACACACAGTCATGACAACAGTCACCCCTGCAACAAATGACGAATAAATAAATAAGATTACGTAAATGAAAGATGGATGCACAGCTAATTTTACGCATTTGGTCCGAGGACAGTTAGCGGAAGTTCCATTGTCCATGCTATCTATGGAAGAATCGGGCAACAAACACCGCAACAACAAACAAACAACAGGAAGATTTCGAAGCTTGATAAAATACTCGTCCGCACATCCCAGCAGACACACAAACAAGTCTACTATTCCCCACAACAATCTCTAAGGGAACTTTGTGCATAAATTGATTGATTGATTGATTGATTTCCAATAATATTCCCTACAACAATCCCTAAGGGATCTTGGTGAATAAGTTTATTGATTGATCGATTCCAATAAATGTTTTCTTCCAGTAATTCAATCAATCAGTCAATTAATTTATTCACAAAGGTTCCCTTGGGATTGTTGTGGGGAATAACTGAACTAAAATTATTGGAGTGGCCTATGCGGAAAAATAAGAGCGGAGCTCACTTGTCCCCATAGCACACTTGCCCTCGGTCAACCCTATCGGATTCAAGAGCTAGTGGATGGGGCGAATACGAAATTGTCATACACAAGCCATGGCTACAAATTTCATTTTTTTAAATGGTCATACACAAGCCATGGCTACAAATTTCATTTTTTTAAATGGTCATACACAAGTCATGGCTACAAATTGCATTAAAAAAAAGGGATAGACGCCTTTTGTGCACACCTGGTTCAGTTAATGATGGAAACAATACTGATTACCAAGGTAACAACTTATTGGCAAGATACACCAATGACTACCTGCCTAATCAGGGTTTATTGGCGAGACAGTGGCGACTGCTGGGGCCTTTTGCTTGCCAATGACCTAGGTACTTTTCATTTCCCCAATATGGTATCAACATTCAGCCAATTTATATTATAAATTCATTATTGGCTTTGTCTCAACTTATTCTATTTATTATATTTCCACTGATGGGGGGATTTTGTGGGGCTGAGCTATGGGGCTTCGCCCAGTGCCTGCACCCACTTCTGGGTGAACATTTCAATTTATTGTATTTCCACTTGGGGAGGGGAGGGTATTCTTTGTGGGGCTGAGGTAAGAGCATCGCCGAGAGCCTACGCCCACTTCTGGGCGAACAGTACATTGAATCCTTCCTAGGGATCCATGGGTAATGCAATGTGTCTCTCGGTAAGTAATACAGGTAGGTCCCACCTCAGTCCTTCAGACTATGAGTGGAGTGGAAGGGGTACTGTAGACGATGGTGGCTAGCGTTCAATCATTGAGCCCATCTTGCGTGGTTATGTTGTCTCGTAGTACCTTCTTTTAGCGAATTTTCGAAGAAAAGGAAGCTATTGTTCTCGGTCCAAAATTTTTAAAACTCGAATTTCCGAAAGATTTTTATACCAAAATCCGTTTCAGACCATCCTGAATTCACTGCCGAAAGACACCAAAAATTATATGTATATATTATATATTTATATAATATGTATGTGTCATTCCAGACGATAACTCTCGAAAGAATTGAGATAAAAAGTTCAAATTTGCACGAAAAATCTGTCTTGGCAATCGACAGGCTAAGTTCGAAGATGGGCAGAATCGGGTCACTCTAAGGGGGAGTTTTGGGGAGTTTTAGGGGGGGGGGGATTACCCATAAATTCCCAAAATGAAAAAGTCTGACAAGTGACACCTCATTTTAAAGGTTTTTGTACGCTGAACACGATGGTGAAATCAGAATTGCGATATCTCATTCCATTCTCAAACTGGAGCACTTTGAAGATGAAGGAACGTGGTTATTTCTTGAGATGTTCTTCCTGGTTCGTCTGCTCTAATCTGATAACGGAATGGGATATCGCAATTCTGACTTCACCATCGTGTTCAGCGTTGGAAAATCTACAAACCGAGGTGTTACTCGGCAAAAAATGGAACAAAAAATTTGTTACGTACCTATCCAATACCTACTCTTCTGGTATTCAAAACATTTTTGATTTTCCCCTCCCCCTCCTTCCACCCCAAATTTTACTTTGCGTAAAACTACTCCTGTTTTAATTTTGAACTGAGAAGCACACTCAAGTCCATGAGGAACAAAAAAGCTCCTGGCTATGATCTCATCAGGCTAAATGCCATCAAGAGGCTACCAAGAAAGGGCAAGGCATTTCTTCTCAGCCTTTACAATGCCATATTAAGACTGGGTTACTACCCCACAGTTTGGCGACATGCAATTGTCATAGTAGTTCCAAAGCCAGGCAAACCACAGCAGTTTCCAGCATCTTATCGCCCCATAAGTCTGCTGCCAGTACTGGGAAAAAATTTGGAAAAAATCATACTGAGTAGGATCAATAGGGTATTGGAAGTCTCTCAACATATCCCAAATTTTCAATTCGGATTCCGAGCTCGTCACTCCACAACACAGCAAATACACAGGGTCGTCGATTTTATTTCCAAAGGATACGAACAGAAGAAATACACAGGTGGGGTGTTTTTGGATGTACAGTCAGCCTTTGACAAAGTGTGGCATCAAGGTCTCCTCTTCAAGCTGAAGCCAATCCTTCCAAATTCACTCTTCCTCTTCATGCGAAGTTTTCTCGCCAAGCGGACCTTTCAAGTCAAGGTGGGCGAGTCCCTTTCATCGTTCAGGGAGGTGAGGGCAGGAGTCCCACAAGGCTCTCCGCTATCTCCCCTCCTCTACAGTCTTTACTGCCGTGACATGCCAAGTTCAGATGAGGTGATGGTGGCCCAGTTTGCAGACGACACGGGGATCTTAGCTGCAGGTGACACACCAGGCGACGCCCAGCACAGCATCCAGCAGTACTTGACCAAAACTGAGGAGTGGTGTAGCTTGTGGAAGGTTAAGATTAACCCTACCAAGTCCTCCCTAGCTACATTCACCCTCAGAAGAGACTCTGTGCCAGCAGTCCGCCTTAATGGTAGTCTGATCCCACAGGTGTCAGCAGTCAAGTACCTGGGTGTTGTGCTGGACCGTCGCCTGACGTGGAAACCCCATGTGACCCGGGTTGTGCAAGAGGTCAAGCGTCGAATGCACTCATTGTGGCCAATGATGTCTCGCAGCTCCAAACTGAGCCTGAGGAACAAAGTCCTTCTTTACAACACACTGATAAAGCCAGTGTGGACATATGGCTGTGAAGTTTGGGGCTCCGCATGTAGGACCACAGTAGCACGAGTCCAGGTCGAGCAAAACAAGGCACTACGCATCATGACCAATGCTCCCTGGTTTGTGAGAAACGATACGCTCCACTTGGACCTCCGGCAGGAGACTGTGGAGGAGGTGATAAGGAGCCGCTACGCCACGCTGAGGACTCGCGCCGCAGAGCACTCCAATCCAGAAGTGGCATCCATAGCTGGACCAGCTCCCTACGATGGTCGTAGGTTACAGAGAAGAGTCCTGAGGGACAACGCGCCCCTTTGAAGGACGTCATTGGTCCCCTGCACCCACCTCCAAGAGTCAACACCGACTGAAGAGGGACGAACCATCAAGCCAACCCCATCAACAACATCTTCAGCACATACACCACACAAACACGCACAGCAATCAAGAACAACAAGTTACACACAGTCATGACAACATTCACCCCTGCAACAAATGACGAATTAATAAATTATTGAGATTTAAAAAAGTTGGGAAAACATTGGCCGAAAATTAATTTTCAGAAAATTTTAGGCGGAGGAGGAAGATGCCAAAAACTTCGAAAATTCGCTCTTATAGCCATGCTGCATGACTGTGGTTTTTTTTAAATCTGCGTCCAACAAAGGGCGCTGGTCCGGCAATCGCTGCTACTTCGGGGTTGATGTGACCTTCAGCACGGATACGGAGTGTTGAGTACCTACTGATTTTTTATAGCCTCATCAACTGTTTCCATGCGGAGGTCTGAATGAAGGGTGTCACCAGGGAGCATTGGCGAGAGTTCTCAATATCTTATTTTGCTCTACCTGTACCTTCTTGACAGTGGACTTGCAAGCCGAACCCCAAATCTCGCAGCCGTAGCTCCACACTGGCTTGATCAGTGACATGTAAAGAAGTCGTTTGTTGCTGATGTTCAGTTTAGATTTTGGGTTGATCATTGGCCATAGCATATGGACGCGCCGCGTCACCTCTTTATTGGTCCGACTGACGTGAGACTTCCACGTCAGCCTCCTGTCTAATGTAAGACCCAGGTACTTGACCTCACTTGCCAATGGGACTTCACTTCCTCCCAACTGGATGCCCGAAACTGAACCTCTCCTGAGGGTGAATGTGACAAGTGATGATTTGGTGGGATTGATCTTCACCTTCCACCTATCACACCACTCCTCAGTTTTGGTTAGGTGTGCCTGCAAGTTTCGCCTGACTTCCGGGATTGTGTTTCCAGCCGCTAGTATTCCAGTATCATCAGCAAACTGAGCAACCATTGCATCACCTGATTCGGGGAAGTCGCCACAGTATAGACTGTATAGGAGGGGTGATAGGGGGGATCCTTGGGGCACACCAGCGCTGTTTGTCTTTCAATCACGCCAAAACGGCTCAATGGATCGAACCCATCTCGCGTATTTAAATGTTTCTATGACCGGGGAAGGACATAAGGAGGTTTACTTCTGCGAGAGGTAACAAAGTCAGATGGACCCACCCCGAGTTCTACCCGTCAGCGACGGGCAACACAGCTAGTTTTTACTAACGCCCCGCGGTTTTCACCACAGCAGGTGTTAGTTGGAGGGAAGGTTAGCTCCCGGCGGTTTTCACTACAGCAGGCACCTGGGATGTGGGAGCTAGTACCCCGCGGTTTTCACCACAGTAGATACCAGTAAAGAGGGAGCACCCCGTGGTTTTCACCACAGTGAGTGCAAGAGAAGGTAGAAGAGAGAGAGGTCGAGAGAGAAGTCGTAAGTTGAGGGTGGGTCGGTCGAATGACGAGCTGGGCCAAAAGGTCTGCTTATATAGGCCCTTTTCCACCCATCCCTCATCCACAGTCGGCCGTTATGACCGTTGAGGAGCGATGGCGGCTGATGGAAGGAACCCTTCTCCCTTGGCGCTACCTGGCTCGTCGTTCCCTTCGTTTATTTGGTTATATCTTTCTATAATACATAGGAGTGGTTAGTGTAGAGATTTGAGGGGAACCACGGCAAATATCATATATTTAGTAGCATTAAATAAATCACGAAAGAAAAACTCATTTTACTGGTCCTTCAAGTGTTGCTTTGACTTGTGTAACTTACCTTATAGAGTTGAATGGAATGAGGTCAACCGAGATGTGGAAAAAATAGGGTGCATTCAGAAAATTATGATAATTATAGGTCTGCAATCGTGTAGCCAAGGGCGATGTTTGTCATGTGATTTGCAGATGTTGGAAAACCATCTCCCCCGTCTCCATGTATTTGTGCAGATTCCCAACCTCATCAAACTATGGCATGTTGCATCAACGCATCTTTACATAATCTTTTCGTATCATTATGATATACTGACACGGCACCTACACATAACATACAATAACCACATTTTATACTTGAAGGAAAAATTAACAACAGTTGTTTTTGAGAAAGCGGTAACTCATACCTAAAGCATAGGGATGGGGAAGGATAACGCTTGTTGTCCAATCCGGATTGAAATATAACGCCATCATATCCGTGGAACCCTCCGTGCCTTTGGGATGCGGATGTTTAATTGTTATTGATGGGTTTTGCCCGGGAGGAATTTTCAAAAAGCTATAGACAAATGGGCGGAGTGAAGACACGTCAGTAATGCTCGACATATGTTGTCTGTAATTGGAGTTGTGATGATTTGAGCCGATCATTGGATGTCACGTCAAGGTTCCCTGTGCCCCGAGGGGGTCCTCCAGACTGGCTGGCCCCCTCCATTCGTCTCGTCCACATGTACACCCACCACCTTCGATCTCGGGTTGCAGCGTTAGGTACCTACTATCCCGTGATCCATTTCATGCTCCTTTCATCATTCTGATCGCCTCCTCCAACGTCTGATCCACCTGGTGTGTAGGTCGTGCTTCCTGGTGTGCAGGTCACTCACTTTCATATAAATTTAATAGGAAATTATCATCCATCCACAAAGAACACTTTTGGTAAGTAGGTACTGATTTTATAATAATCATCCTCTACGCACTTGAAAAAGTTGAAAAGTAGAAGGCAAAGTTTATTTATGGACGAGGAAAAACATGTAAAAGAAAAAGTCGATTTCAAGAAGCCCCTTGCCTACTTCACACGGATATGTTGAAGGCAGATTGAAGCGCTGAGATTGTGGAATTTCGGGTCCGTTCATGTGGGCTAACATTACAACACATACGGATGACGCCAGCATTGCAAACGCCCATGAATCAATGATTTAGAAACAAAAATGAATCCGCAAAAACTGTAACTCGTAAGTAATCTTACTCTGGTGAATGTGGTGGCGGTGAGAAACCATTTCCCATCGGCTGCAACCGGCCAGCCAATCACAAACCATATCCATGCAACGTCACAGGCAACAGCAGGGCGCCCATTCCCGACCTCTTTTTTGAAATCTCAAAGTTTGAGAGTCTCCCAAAAAATGAAGGATGCATATTTTCCCGATTCAGCCCTATTTTCGTCTGTCTCACTTCATATAGGTACTACTGAGAAAAAACGCTGCAAATCCCTGCACAACGGTTTATTATTTTGTACAGAATACCCTCCTGTTACAGATCACAGGTCTCCGTATAGATAACCCTCCTATATAACATATGTACTATTCTACACATATTATGTAGATCGCGGACCCTCCGTAGGTTAGTACCTAACCCCGTACTCGTTACTAGGTACCTACATAAACCGTTGTGTAACAATTTATCTGTATAGGTTCCCCTTCTACGGAGATAGAACAATGAACCGTTGTGTAATAATTTGCCCATCAATAATACTTCAACGGTTGTTCAAGTTGCAAAAGTAACTATCAACAAAATCCAGCCCCTTCTTGGTAGATGAGCCGTTGTGTAATAATTTACCGTTGTGTAATAATTTACCCATCAATAATACTTCAACGGTTGTTCAAGTTGCAAAAGTACCTATCAACAAAATCCAGCCCCTTCTTGGTAGATGAGCCGTTGTGTAATAATTTACCGTTGTGTAATAATTCG
This sequence comes from Leptopterna dolabrata, assembly GCA_954871275.1. Classification (NCBI taxonomy): domain Eukaryota; kingdom Metazoa; phylum Arthropoda; class Insecta; order Hemiptera; family Miridae; genus Leptopterna; species Leptopterna dolabrata. The sequence goes on from OX940979.1 coordinate 52,018,656, forward strand.
CCATTGTGTAATAATTTAACCATCAATAATACTTCAACGGTTGTTCAAGTTGCAAAAGTACCTATCAACAAAATCCAGCCCCTTCTGGGTAGATGAGCCGTTGTGTAATAATTTACCGTTGTGTAATAATTTTCCATTGTGTAATAATTTACCCATCAATAATACTTCAACGGTTGCTCAAGTTGCAAAAGTACCTATCTACAAAATCCAGCCCCTTCTGGGTAGATGAGCCGTTGTGTAATAATTTACGGTTGTGTAATAATTCGCCATTGTGTAATAATTTAACCATCAATAATACTTCAACGGTTGTTCAAGTTGCAAAAGTACCTATCAACAAAATCCAGCCCCTTCTGGGTAGATGAGCCGTTGTGTAATAATTTACCGTTGTGTAATAATTTTCCATTGTGTAATAATTTACCCATCAATAATACTTCAACGGTTGCTCAAGTTGCAAAAGTACCTATCTACAAAATCCAGCCCCTTCTGGGTAGATGAGCCGTTGTGTAATAATTTACCGTTGTGTAATAATTCGCCATTGTGTAATAATTTAACCATCAATAATACTTCAACGGTTGTTCAAGTTGCAAAAGTACCTATCAACAAAATCCAGCCCCTTCTGGGTAGATGAGCCGTTGTGTAATAATTTACCGTTGTGTAATAATTTTCCATTGTGTAATAATTTACCCATCAATAATACTTCAACGGTTGTTCAAGTTGCAAAAGTACCTATCAACAAAATCCAGCCCCTTCTTGGTAGATGAGCCGTTGTGTAATAATTTACCATTGTGTAATAATTCGCCATTGTGTAATAATTTAACCATCAATAATACTTCAACGGTTGTTCAAGTTGCAAAAGTACCTATCAACAAAATCCAGCCCCTTCTGGGTAGATGAGCCGTTGTGTAATAATTTACCGTTGTGTAACAATTTACCGTGGTGTAATAATTTACCGTTGTGTAATAGTTTACCGTTGTGTAATAATTTGCCGGTGTGTAATAATTTACCCATAAATAATACTTTACGTTTACGTTTGTTCATGTTTCAGAAGTACCTACCTACCAACAAAATCCAATAGTCCATCACTTGTCAAATGAAATAATATCGCAGAGCAAACAACTCGTCTTCATACAGCCATCCTTGATTATAATCAGATGCTCCGTAGTTACGATATCCGGGCCGGATTTATACCGTTTGATTCACGATCGTGTTGACGAAGCTTTTTGGTGCTCACGAACGGCTGGACTCAAAAAATTGTTTAGCTCAAGACAAATTTAATAACGTTAAAAAAACCATACCCTTCCATCGAAAGTTTTCGAGCTACGGCGTTCTGAAAATTTCAACCCCTATTTTGAACCCCTTAGAGATGACAGACAGCAACGTCAAGCTTCGAGGACCAACTAGACCCCGAATAACCCGAACGGAACCTATAACCCGAATTTCATCAATTTTTTTTCATGGTAACTAAGAATTTTGAGGGGGGGTAAGAATTCATGATAGGGCCTCCATTTCTTTATTGCATATTATACCTACGTGTAGTCTGAAAAAAAAAAAAAATAAAAAAAATAAGGCGAACAGACAGAAATTTTTTTATTACATTTTCGGATTCTGCATACCTTGAAACGGAAACCATCAAATTTTGAGGGGGGTTAAAATTTTTTTCATGCTCGATTCCAAAGGTTCATTATTGAAAATAATAAACCGGAACCAAGGTGACTCTCGAACAATAAATTAATACAAGCAAAATGACAAAAAAGTACCCACAAAAAAATATCCGCTTGTAGTACCATTTAGACATCGAGTAGTCCGACTTATCCACTAAAGCAATCTATACTTGTAGGCTCTACCACTCAGCATAGAAGAAGACCCTGACCACACCAGTAATCGCCTAGCTTACCTGCTGGAAATCCTCTCCGATCTCTCGAGAAACACTGATCGAGTATCGTATTCATCGCATACGTGAACCTTTTACGAAGTTCCAGTTCCACTGAGTGGTCGACGTAACCTCCCTCACCTGCAGATCTTTTTGTTTTGGGTGTTGAGAGGGTCTGAAAGGTCTGGATCGATGCCTCAAAAACCAACTGTGCCCAAGATAAGATCACAAATATCCTCAATAAGGGTTTCAAGGATCACGTGTGTGATTGTGAATCTCGTGTGTTGTTACCGTCGAGCCAATGGTACAAAAAATAATTATTCGGGTCCTCAAACAAAACAAGCGTATTTGTCATATTATTTTATATTTCTTACACTATCTACACATTTCATCGCCTCAAATAAATAAAACTACCTCACACTCCGAGAATATATAATATGTACTAGTATATACAATATAATGTACATCGCAGACCCTCCGTAGGTTAGTACCTAACCCCGTACTCGTTACTAGGTACCTACCTAAATCACGAGGTAAATATTGCTAAAATAATTCTGTCGATGACAAACAGTAACTAAAATGGCGAAAAGAAACGCAAATAATGAAGTTCTGAAGGAAAATTGTTGATGTGGAGTGAAATCGATGCCCCTTCTGCGTAGATCACTGTTTTCTGTGGTCAGTACCTACCCTCTGGTCAAGTATAATGAACCGTTGTGTAATAACTTGCCCATCAATAATACTTCAACGGTTGGTCAAGTTGCAAAAGTACCGATAAACAAAATCCAGCCAGCCCCTTCTTGGTAGATGAACCGTTGTGTAAAAATTTACCGTTGTGTAATAATTTGCCTTTGTGTAATAATTTACCATTGTGTAATAATTTACCCATCAATAATACTTCAACGTTTGTTCAAGTTGCAAAAGTACCCATCAACAAAATCCAGCCCCTTCTTGGTAGATGAACAGTTGTGCAATAATTTACTGTTGTGTAATAATTTATTGTTATGTAATAATTTACCGTTGTGTAATAATTTGCGGTTGTGTAATAATTTACCATTGTGTAATAATTTACCCATCAATAATACTTCAAAGTTTGTTCAAGTTTCACAAGTACCTACCAACAAAATCCAATAGTCCATCACTTATCAAATGAAATAATATCACAGAGCAACCAACTCGACTTCATACAGCCATCCTTGATTATAATCAGGTGCTCCCTAGCGATGATATCCCGGCCGGATTTATATCGTTTGATTCACGATCGTGTTGACGAAGCTTTTTGGTGCACACGAACGGCTGGACGAACAATGCTCCGGGTGGTCTCAAAATTTTTTTTAGCTCAAGACAAATTTAATAACGTAAAAAAAACCATACCTTTCCATAAGTTTTTGAGCTACGGCGTTCTGAACATTTCAACCCCTATTTTGAACCCGAGCTTCGAGGACCAACTAGACCCCGAACGGAACCTATAACCCGAATTTCATCAATTTTGTTTCATGGTAACTAAGAAAAGTGGCCCGTACGGCGTACGGCGGACAGACAAAAATATTTTTATTGCATTTTCGGATTCTACATACCTTGAAACGTAAACCATCAAATTTTGAGGGGGTTAAGAATTTTTTTTTCTTGCTCGATTCCAATGGTTCATTATTGAAAATAATAAACCAAAAATTAGAACAGTTGTGCCAATCATTTTCAAAAATATTGTGGTGGAAAGAAACACAAAATTTTTGGTTTCTGGTCGTTGTGCAGACAGACAGATTGGGGTACCTAACAAAAATGGTTTATATAATATTTTGTAATGAAACTAGATTCCATTCTGAGAACTTTGACACCAACCGCACTGCCCGGCGCTAGGTAATTAGGTAGTTATTTTTCTATGATTTTTCAAAGTTTCCAGTAATTCTGGCGTCAAAGTGTGGTGAGGGGTCCCACCCAGGCGGAAGGGGTGTGCATTGACGTTAGAATTATTGGAAATTTGTAAAATTATAGCAAAATCACTACTTATTGTTGGCCAGTGCGTTTGGTGTTAAAATTCTCAAAATTGAATCTACTTAAATTTTTTTTAAATAAATCAATAAAATAAATACGTGTGCACACCCCATTGAGTTGTTCCTAGAGGGATTGATCTCGCTGAGTTCTTAGAGACTGGGATATAATAGATATTGGTAGGGGTTATATGGGGATCGGAGCTGCACAGCGTGTCACTACTCTACAGATTTTATTAAAAGTGGCCTAATCCACAATGAATTGAATACAATCTGTCAACTCACAGGGCTAGCCATTGTGCCTCGTCATCAGGCAGCATCCGGCTGTAACCCGGGAGTTCGTGATGAGATGTTTCATACCGAGGCTGCCCCATCATTGAGATACAGCCGTTTGATACATTTCAAGTGGAAGGACTTATCGAACAAATTAGGGTTTACCCGGCGACTCCTGAAGGGTGCCCACCGTTGTCAGCTGAGCCCGTCAAGTTAGTGACAACTCATTAGGAGCTACACCGGAGCCTCCCGATTCAGGACTCGAGACGACTCGTCTCTCCGGTCCCCCCCACCTGCGCATATTTCAAACATTATTATGTTTCCACGCGATATTTCAAAGTTGTTGTACAACATGCGAGATGAAAGGACGCCGGCAGGAGTCTTTAGCATCCGAGTTGAAACACACTAGTTGGACTCTCCTTCTCTTAAGTATGACCAATTGAATTCTTACTTAATGAGTCCCGATGGAGCGGAGAGGGGAGGGGGTCCATGGAAACCTGATTTTTCCTTCTGTCGCGCTTAGGGTCGTCCGTGTTCCTGTCCTTAAAGCCATTATTGCATTCTTTCCACTCTCTCGAAAAGGGGGAAAGATCTGGCCGGCGGTAATGAGAAAAGAAACCGCGGACGCCTCCCCGTCCTAACCTGACGGATCTGCGGGGTTTTAGATGCCCCAATGCCTCTTCCCGGCCTCAACCTCATTTTTCCAGAACCATCCACACCTGTTTATGCTGATAGTGGGAATTCTAGTAGATCGGCCGTTTTCTCTTTTGGGAGGGGGTGGGGAGGACTCCATTAAAGGCGCCAAGTTCGTGACACAATGGGAGCTGATGTGTCCACATGTATCATGCAGACTGTCCCAGAAATGCCCCAGGGCAGAGGCAGAAGAACCCTCCCTTAGCTTTCATAGGAATGGATTCTAATAGTTATTACCAAAGTTTGAATACAAAACCTTCACCTTATATTTGGCTAGCATTGCTCCCTCGTCCAAGCGCTGGTTCTACTCGCTAAATACACACACACATATATATAATTCAGGATTGAGGACTAACCAGTTTAGTCTTGTTTCTGATGTTTTGGTTTATTATTCTGTGAATAATACACCTATGTATTCGGTCAGGAAACAATTTTTATAACACCCCCTCAAAATTTTTTCTTTTCCGTTTCAAGGTGCGTAGATTTCAAAAATGCAATGTCCGTCCGCCGTCCGCCGTATCACGTGTAAAGGCTTCATTTTCGGTCTAAAAAAATCGTTCTTTCGCACACAGGCTCCATTTGGGCCCTAGTTGTGTCCCGAAACTTTTCAGCCCGATCGGAATATACCCAGGGATGTTATGAGTGAAAATGTGTATAAAAATAGGTACTTTATGCGTTTTAGTAACATGTTAGTAACATGAGCTTTTGAGGTATCGTTTTCCATGTTTTCGGGGACGAGAAGATCGAATATGAAGTCGATTTTGACCAAGGAGTGGAAAATTGAGGTTGTACCACATGTTCAGCTCCCAAAATTGATTTTTTATTAGTCAAAAACCTGCGAAATCGGCTGAAATCACCATCAGTTTGTATAATAACACTAGAAAAGTGTCAACACGTGGATCAAGACGATTAAATGGCACTGCCAATGATCAAAGATAATTTTGGAGAAAAAAAAGGAGCTTACCTAATTCGTGTTTTAGAGGCCAAAAATGGTGGAAACCATCAGAAATAGCTATTTCAATTATTTCACATGAAAGAAGCAATAAATGAACAGCCAACATTTCTGTAGGTATGTCCAGTAGAATAATAAACCCATGTGACAAGGACTTTGCAGCGTTTTGTGTTTTAGTAACATGTTAGTAAAATGAGCTTTTGAGGTATCGTTTTTCGTGTTTTTGGGGACGAGAAGACCGAATATGAAGTCGATTTTGACCGAAGAGTGGAAAATTGAGGTTGTATCAGATGTTCAGCTCCCAAAATTGATTTTTTATGTGTCAAAAACGTGGGAAATCGTCTGAAATCACCATCAATTTGTATAATAACACTGTAAGTAGTATCAACACATGGATGAAGACGATTAAATGGCACTGCCAATGATCAAATATAAATTGAAAAAAAAAGGAGCGTACCTAATTCGTGTTTTAGAGGCCAAAAATGGTGGAAACCATCAGAAATAGCTATTTCAATTATTTCACATGAAAGAAGCAATAAATGAACAGCCAACATTTCTGTAGGTATGTCCAGTAGAATAATAAACCCATATGACAAGGACTTTGCAGCGTTTTTTAATTCCCACAACGTTTCTACCAAGGATCTGGGTCCTATTCATGTGGAGCTATTGGAAGGTGACAGCAGTTCGTTAGTATAATGCAGTGGTTTTCAAATTGGGGGGCGCGAGTGATTTTCAGGGAGGGGCGTGTATACCTCCGTTCAGATGAAGTTCATTGAGACTCGAATTTAAACACATATCTAGTGTTTTCAATAGTCTGTGTATAAGATAGACCTTCGATCGATGTTTGACGGTCGATGTTTGATGTTGGCGGCCATCAAGACAAAAACGCTGCAAATCCCTGCACAACGGTTTATTATTTTGTATAGAATACCCTTGTGTTACAGATCACAGCTCTATGTATAGATAACCCGTCTATATAATATGATATGTACTATTCTATACATATTATGTAGATCGCAGACCCTCCGTAGGTTAGTACCTAACCCCGTACTCGTTACTAGGTACCTACCTAAATCACGAGTTAAATGTTGCTAAAATAGTTCTGCCGATGACAAACAGTACCTAACAAAAAGAAACACACATAATGAAGTTCTGAAAAGAAATTGTTGATGAGGAGTGAAAAAAGTTGCAAAAGTACCTACCAACAAACTCCAGCCCCTTCTACGTAGATGGTATAATGAACCGTTGTGTAATAATTTACCGTTGAGTAATGATTTACCGTAGTAATAATTTACCCATCAATAATACTTCAACGTTTGTTCAAGTTTCACTACCTACCAACAAACTCCAAAAGAGCCATCATTTTTCAAATTAAATAATATCACAGAACAACCAACTCGACTTCATACTCCGCCAATATAATCAGGTGATCCCTACCAATGATTTTATCTCCGCCAAATTTCCTATTGTGGGCGCGTCTCTGGTTACGAGATTTGGTTTGAATTGTATACAATTTCATTCACACTGGAGTCGAAAATGCCTGTCGGTGCAAACTTCGGGGCCTTACTGTGAACGAACGGCTGGACGTACGATGCTCCGGATGGTCTTAAAAAACTCGCAAGTTCAAGAACTATTTAAAACCGTAAAAATATTTACGTAAAAAAATTGTATAGGCGTTTTGAAAATTTCAACCCCTATTTTGAACCCCTTAGAGATGACTCACAGTAACGTCGAGCTTCGAGGACCAACTAGACGCCGAACGGAACCTATAACCCGAATTTCATCAATTTTTTTTCATGGTAACTAAGAAAAGTGGCCCGTACGGCGTACGGCGGACAGACAGAAATATTTTTATTGCAGTTTTGGATTCTACATACCTTGAAACTTAAACCATCAAATTTTGAGGGGGGGTAAGAATTTTTTTTTTCATGCTCGATTCCAATGGTTCATTATTGAAAATAATAAACCAAAATCAGAAATCGTCTGGACGTCGAATTCGATGTAAGATGTTCACTCTCAACATTGCAGCCCGATATCAAGAATCTGATGTTAACTCAAATGAGCCGGTACCATCCATCACACTAGTTTTCGTACGTCTTTCGTTCTTATTTTGTGAAATAAATTCAGAAGTTCATTTTGGTTTATTATTTTCAATAATGAACCATTGGAATCGAGCATGACAAAAAAAATTCTTACCCCCCCTTAAAATTTGATGGTTTACGTTTCAAGGTATGTAGAATCCGAAAATGCAATAAAAATATTTCTGTCTGTCCGCCGTACGCCGTACGCCGTACACCGTACACCGTACGCCGTACGGGCCACTTTTCTTAGTTACCATGAAAAAAAATTGATGAAATTCGGGTTTTAGGTTCCGTTCGGGGTCTTGTTGGTCCTCGAAGCTCGGCGTTACTGTCAGTCTTCTCTAAGGAGTTCAAAATAGGGGTTGCAATTTTCAGAACGCCTATACGTTTTTTTTACGTGAATCTTTTTACGGTTTTGAATAGTTCTTGAACTTACGAGTTTTTTAAGACCACCCGGAGCACCGTACGTCCAGCCGTTCGTTCACAGTAAGGCCCCGAAGTTTGCACCGACAGGCATTTTCGACTCCAGGGTTTATGAAATTGTATACAACAAACGAAATCTCGTCACCAGGGACGCGCCGATTTTATTGATGGGGTACCTAAGAGGTCGAGTTGGTTGTTCTGTGATATTATTTCATTTGAAAAATGAAGTGCGTTTCTTTTTGTTAGGTACTGTTTGCAATCGACAGAATTATTTTAGCAACATTTACCTCGTGATTTAGGTAGGTACGGGGTTAGGTATTAACCTACGGAGGGTGTGCGATACGGCTGGATTTTGTTGATAGGTACCTACTTTTGCAACTTGAACAACCGATGAAGTATAATTGATGGGTAAATTATTACACAATGGCAAATTATTACACAACGGCTCATCTACCCATAAGGGGCTGGATTTTGTTGATAGGTACTTTTGCAACTTGAACAACCGATGAAGTATTATTGATGGGTAAATTATTACACAATGGATAATTATTACACAATGGCAAATTATTATACAACGGCTCATCTACCCAGAAGGGGCTGGATTTTGTTGATAGGTACTTTTGCAACTTGAACAACCGTTTAAGTATTATTGATGGGTAAATTATTACATAATGGCAAATTATTACACAACGACAAATTATTACACAAGGGTAAATTATTACACAACGGTAAATTATTACACCACGGTAAATTATTACACAACGGCTAATCTACCAAGAAGGGGCTGGATTTTGTTGATGGGTACTTTTGCAACTTGAACAACCGCTGACGTATTATTGATGGGCAAATTATTACACAACGGTTCATTATTCTATCTCCGTAGAAGTGGAACCTATACAGGTAAATTATTACACAACGGTTTAGGGCGGTACCTAGTAACGAGTACGGGGTTAGGTACTAACCTACGGAGGGTATACGATCTACATAATATGTATAGAATAGTACATATTATTATATTATATAGACGGGTTATCTATACAGAGAGCTGTGATCTGTAACAGAAGGGTATTCTGTACAAAATAATAAACCGTTGTGCAGGGATTTGCAGCGTTTTTATTAATAATTTTGTTTGTTTATATAAGATGAAATTCAGTAAAAACTATATAAATTGCTAGGCAACGATATTTTCTTCTATTTGTTAACACAAATACCTTGGTTTGGGAATTTTGGAGGTGGGACTGATGGAAGGGGGGCGCCAAGATGCCTCGATACTCGCAAGGGGGGCGCGACCCAAAACAATTTGAAAACCACTGGTATAATGTCTAAGGTGACGAACTGCTGTCATCTTCCAATAGATCCACATGACTAGGACCCGGATCCTGAGTGGAAACGTTGTGGGAATTAACAAACATCAGAAACAAGACTAGACTGATCATTCCTCAATCCTGAATTGTGTTCATCAACCTAGTCATCAGAATCAACTTTTATATATATACTAGCGGATTACCCGGTCGTTGCCCCGGTCGGGGTGCGTAAATAACTGGACGTAAAGTTCCCCCTCCCCCGCACCATTACCGACTGTGTACTCGTGGTGGGTTGTGTTGATGCAAGTTTAAAAACCACAGTCATGCAGCATGGCTATAAGAGCGAATTTTCGAAGAAATGACTGATTTTATGTAAAATAACCACGTTCCTTCATCTTCAAAGTGCTCCAGTTTGAGAACGGAATGAGATATCGCAATTCTGATTTCGCCATCGTGTTCAGCGTACAAAAACCTTTAAAATGAGGTGTCACTTGTCAGACTGTTTCATTTTGGGAATTTATGGGTAATTTTCCCCCCTAAAACTCCCCAAAACTCCCCCTTAGAGTGACCCGATTCTGCCCATCTACGAACATGTACCTGCCAATAGTTTGGGAGGCATCTGATTTAAATCGTGTTGTCCTAAAATGGAGTGAACTTTCCTTGTGAAAACAACTTTGAAAAAAGATTTGACGCCGTGTTGATAGGTACCAATAAATAACTCGGTGAGTTGCTGCGAACATTGTAAATATGTAAATAACTCGGCAAGTTGTGGTCCTAGAAAAATCGTTCGCCACTTTTCGGAAAGAGGGGAATTTGCCCTAGCCGAGGACACCACTCACGACCCGATATGAAAAACTCGACGAAACTGCTTTTCCGATTTTTCTTGACAACGACATTCTCGACAACAACTTTTCAAGATCGGGGTTGCTAGGAATAGCCTGAAAACCGTTGAAGGAAGTCTCCACCGAGAATGCAACCTAGTCAGAAACCATCCCCGGTGTTCCCAAAACATATTCACAAAGTTTCATCCCGATCGGTCGAGTAGTTTAGGAGTCTATAGGGAACATACATACAGACAGACATTCATTTTTATATATATAGATATATATATGTTTATAACTTCGGACACAAAAACGCTGCAAATCCCTGCACAACGGTTTATTATTTTGTATAGAATACCCTTCTGTTACAGATCACAGCTCTATGTATAGATAACCCGTCTATATAATATGATATGTACTACTCTATACATATTATGTAGATCGCAGACCCTCCGTAGGTTAGTACCTAACCCCGTACTCGTTACTAGGTACCTACCTAAATCACGAGTTAAATGTTGCTAAAATAGTTCTGCCGATGACAAACAGTACCTAACAAAAAGAAACACACATAATGAAGTTCTGAAAAGAAATTGTTGATGAGGAGTGAAAAAAGTTGCAAAAGTACCTACCAACAAACTCCAGCCCCTTCTACGTAGATCGTATAATGAACCGTTGTGTAATAATTTACCGTTGAGTAATGATTTACCGTAGTAATAATTTACCCATCAATAATACTTCAACGTTTGTTCAAGTTTCACTACCTACCAACAAACTCCAAAAGAGACATCATTTTTCAAATTAAATAATATCACAGAACAACCAACTCGACTTCATACTCCGCCAATATAATCAGGTGATCCCTACCAATGATTGGCCGTATTCACAAATTCCTATTGTGGGCGCGTCTCTGGTTACGAGATTTGGTTTGAATTGTATACAATTTCATTCACACTGGAGTCGAAAATGCCTGTCGGTGCAAACTTCGGGGCCTTACTGTGAACGAACGGCTGGACGTACGATGCTCCGGATGGTCTTAAAAAACTCGCAAGTTCAAGAACTATTTAAAACCGTAAAAATATTTACGTAAAAAAATTGTATAGGCGTTTTGAAAATTTCAACCCCTATTTTGAACCCCTTAGAGATGACTCACAGTAACGTCGAGCTTCGAGGACCAACTAGACGCCGAACGGAACCTATAACCCGAATTTCATCAATTTTTTTTCATGGTAACTAAGAAAAGTGGCCCGTACGGCGTACGGCGGACAGACAGAAATATTTTTATTGCAGTTTTGGATTCTACATACCTTGAAACTTAAACCATCAAATTTTGAGGGGGGGTAAGAATTTTTTTTTTCATGCTCGATTCCAATGGTTCATTATTGAAAATAATAAACCAAAACGCTGCAAATCCCTGCACAACGGTTTATTATTTTGTATAGAATACCCTTCTGTTACAGATCACAGCTCTATGTATAGATAACCCGTCTTTATAATATGATATGTACTATTCTACACATATTATGTAGATCGCAGACCCTCCGTAGGTTAGTACCTAACCCCGTTCACGTTACTAGGTACCTACCTAAATCACGAGTTAAATGTTACTAAAATAATTCTGCCGATGACAAACAGTACCTAACAAAAAGAAACACACATACTGAAGTTCTGAAAAGAAATTGTTGATGAGGAGTGAAAAAAGTTGCAAAAGTACCTACCATCAAACTCCAGCCCCTTCTACGTAGATGGTATAATGAACCGTTGTGTAATAATTTACCGTTGAGTAATGATTTACCGTAGTAATAATTTACCCATCAATAATACTTCAACGTTTGTTCAAGTTTCACTACCTACCAACAAACTCCAAAAGAGCCATCATTTTTCAAATTAAATAATATCACAGAACAACCAACTCGACTTCATACTCCGCCAATATAATCAGGTGATCCCTACCAATGATTGGCCGTATTCACAAATTCCTATTGTGGGCGCGTCTCTGGTTACGAGATTTGGTTTGAATTGTATACAATTTCATTCACACTGGAGTCGAAAATGTCTGTCGGTGCAAACTTCGGGGCCTTACTGTGAACGAACGGCTGGACGTACGATGCTCCGGATGGTCTTAAAAAACTCGCAAGTTCGAGAACTATTTAAAACCGTAAAAATATTTACGTAAAAAAATGGTATAGGCGTTTTGAAAATTTCAACCCCTATTTTGAACCTCTTAGAGATGACTCACAGTAACGTCGAGCTTCGAGGACCAACTAGACGCCGAACGGAACCTATAACCCGAATTTCATCAATTTTTTTTCATGGTAACTAAGAAAAGTGGCCCGTACGGCGTACGGCGTACGGCGGACAGACAGAAATATTTTTATTGCAGTTTTGGATTCTACATACCTTGAAACGTAAACCATCAAATTTTGAGGGGGGTTAGAATTTTTTTTTCATGCTCGATTCCAATGGTTCATTATTGAAAATAATAAACCAAAAGAGGACACAGAGAAAGAAACTTACACTACGTCTGAACGTTTCGCACTCAGCGTCGTCGGCAGACTACATATTTATATATTTATTTTTTTTAAATGAATAACTAAGAACCCATCTAACCCATCACATTGGACTGGGCGCAACAGTTGGACAGCTCGCGCTTATCAACTGCCTGGTCATTAAGCTAATTCACCCGTTCTGACCGCATGTTCAGCAGGTCAAGTCAGTCAGCCCAATCGTCCAAGTAGTGACTGACCCTCCCACAATATTCTGTGCATAGGACATACCCTTCTGGCGTACCTTTCGGTCTTGCTTTCACAGACAATCCCGTTTTCACCTCCATACAGCGGGTATGGTTTGATGTCACCATGGCGAAAAATAGCTGTTATTGCCTCATGCTCGAAATTCCAAGATTAGGTATGCGCTTTCGGTCTTCAGAATTGGCTATGGTTTTAGTGAGTAGAGGGCACAAGGAGAGGCGCAACGGAGCCGGCAATGGCCCTGCAAAACACAAAATCAACTAGTGCCTTACGATTTGATTCGAAGGGCTCGACGGACCATCAAAACTTGCTCTACTTACAGATTTTGGAACACCGGCGCCCTAGATAGGCAATAGAATTAGCTCTGCCTAACGGTCTCAATACCATGGCGGCGTCACGACACCAACAATGGCGCCGCAAAATGCAAAAACCGGCTTATATCGAGTTTTGAAATTCCAAGAGTCGTAGGGCCTACTAATCACGAATTTCATGTAAACCTCCTACGTGAAAGGACACTCTTATACCTACTCACTGGATATGAAGTTCAATGTTTAGGTTTGTTTTTTCATGGTGGTCCAACCACAAAAGAAAAATTCTTGATTCAGGGAGGTTTCACTAAAAGACCGATTCAACTATATACTTACTCAAGTTGTTTATATTGTCCCAGGTCGGAGTCATGGCACGTAGGTTAAGACGGGCACAAATTGGTAGATGTAAAAGTACCTTCGGCAGTAGTATCTACGTGTGTTCGCAGTATGTGACAGACTGAGTGATGTGCCTGCGATCATGACTATAATGTTGCGGCCTCAAGTGGAAGTTTTTCTTTTATTTTTCGAGACGGCCCGAGACTTGCATTACGGGCCATCAGCAGTAACGGATTTGAACTGTGTTCGAGCCCTGGAGCGCCAACAAAACCCCGCAACTCGCCCCAGGGCGTACGCCCAGTCTCCGGCCGCCTTCTGATGTAGAATACCGCCCTTTCGAGAGGGGTCCAGGCTCTCTCTATCTCTACCCTTCACAACCTTCCTCGGACACTATAAAACCTATATGCCCCAATATAAAGCCCTGTGGCTAGACTAGAAAACGTATAGATGGCACGGGTCAGTGAATCCGGAGAATCGCTGCCCTCGGGGAGCTAAAGTGGTTATTTTAGCGTAGTTATTTTGGCGAAAGAGTCTCGATGATATGCCGACAATTTTATGGATGATGACCAAAATAACATCCACTCTACTACATCAAGCTGCTATCATCATAAAATAAATTTCTCAAGTCGCTTTCTTGCGTTCATTCATGAAAGAACTTTCATGACAGTGGCTCGGATTCAGAAGGAGCCCCCCCCTACAGGGCCATCCTCACACGGGGCAACTTTTTCTAGTCGCGTGGGAGACTCAAGTGGACGGAGTTATGCAAATACCCGACAAATTTCCGAAATTGAGTTATTGGTACCTATCGTTGCTGTTCAAAATCTTAAACAATCTGGCCTCCTGCCCTGTTCTCCTATCCAGGATTAACCTCCGGGTTCCACGATTGTCTGCACGCTCTTCGCCGTTGTTTGGTATTCCTTTCTCGCCGACAAATTACCAACTAAATCGCCCCCTTCGTCGTATCCCACGAACTGCAAACCTCTTTTTGAACTTGAATCCCGATTTTGATTTTTTTAATGATTCCCTCTCGAGGTTGAAGGCCGTGGTTCGCGTTACCCCCGATGTGGTCCTACATAGCGAAAGATTCCATGTTCCATTTTTCAAATTTTATAGTTTCATAATTGTTTTCCTTTTCCGTAATTATTTTCAGTGCGTAACAATTATAATCATAACTCGTAAGAATGTTTACCTATGTCTGTATCTCACTGTCACTGACCTGTAATGTAATTGGGCTTGCCCGTAATAAAGTAATAAATAAATAAATAAATAAATATCGTTCTATTCGTCTCATCAGTCTCTACCGTTAGGTACCATTTTTAGCGCCATCTAATGTAGAGTAGAGTGGAGCTAATACGCAAATAAAAGTTAGGCACAACCCTCCAAAAGGAAGATGTGAATTTCGCATTCAGTATCTAAGAGCCAGTAAAAGACGAGAAGGGATTCTGCAAGGCTTCTTATAAGTGACATGAACCTGTTCAATCTTCAATCCGAAATACACACAAATCGGCGAAGGGAGGGGGGGGGGGGGATTCAGCGACACATATTATTGGGGCCATAAAAATTATTGGTAACTCCGTGATTTCAAATTGTCTTCAATATGAGAAACTTGAAAAGGAGGTAGGTAAGCGATTACACATATTATTGGTGGTATTTGAATGATTTCGAGGCATTCTGAAAATGTCAACCACTATTTTTCACCCCTTAGAGATGACTGACAGTAACGCCGAGCTTCGAGGACCAACTAGACTCCAAACGGAACCTACAAACCAAATTTCCATAATTTCGGTTCATGGTAACTAAGTACCAACTAGACCCCAAACGGGACGATTCATTAATTTTGGTTCATGGTAACTAGGAAAAGTGTGAAGTACAGTGTACGGCGTACGGGTAAATAATAATAAACAGTTGTGTAAAAATTAACAGCGTTTTTTATTGCATTTTCGGATTCTAC
This sequence comes from Leptopterna dolabrata, assembly GCA_954871275.1. Lineage (NCBI taxonomy): Eukaryota > Metazoa > Arthropoda > Insecta > Hemiptera > Miridae > Leptopterna > Leptopterna dolabrata. The sequence continues at coordinate 52,034,400 of OX940979.1, forward strand.
ATACCTTGAAACGTAAACCATCAAATTTTGAGGGGGGGGGGGGGGGGGGGGTTAATTTTTTTTTTTTTTCATGCTCGATTCCAAAGGTTCATTATTCAAACTAATAAACCAAAATTTCTGTCCGTCCGCCGTACGCCGTACTTTGCACTTTTCTTAGACCATGAACCAAAATTAATGAATCGGCCCGTTCGGGGTCTCGTTGGTCCTCGAAGCTCGGCGCTACTGTCGTCATCTCTAAGGGGTGAAAAATAGGGGTTGAAATTTCCAGGACGCCGTAGCTCGAACATTTTCAATAGAAGGGTATGGTTAAGCTGATCTTAACTAAAGAATTTTTTGAGACCACCCGGGGCACTGTTCTTTTGCACAGAAAAGCTTCGTTAACATGATCGTGAATCCGACCCAGATATCATTGCTAGGGAACACCTGATTATGGTCACGGATGGCTGTATGACGTCGAGTTGGTTGTTCTGTGATATTGCTTCGTTTGAAAAATGATGGCTGTTTTAGATTTTATTGATAGGTACTTTTGGAACTTGAACAAACGTTATGCTTAATGAATAACAACAAATAATTATTAATGATTGAATTATTGAATCCCGCGCATTTTTATTGACCGCAGAACAGTTATCTAGCAGAAAGGGCATCTATACTGGTAAATTATTACACAACGGTTTATTACACAACAGTTATCTACGCAGAAGGGGCATCTATACTGGTAAATTCTTACACAATGGTTCATTACACAACGTTTTATTATTTACCTTATGCTTCATGCATAACAACAAGGAATAATTAATGATTAAATTATTGAATCCTGAGCATTTTTATGAAACTGTAATCCGGGCCGGGTCCAATACCGACTTAGGGCTTTCCTGGGGGAGAGCTCGGGAGTAGGTACTGACCAAGGGAACAGTACCTGCGCAGAAGAGGCATCTATACAGGTATATAATAAACCATTGTGTAATAATTTGCAGCGTATTTTTAAATATATTTAAATATATTCCATGTATCAAAGGTTTAAAATACATTTTAAACCTTTGAAACATGAAAGAGCAAATTTTGAATTTTTCATGCTCGATGCCTTATTATTGAAAAAAATCAACCACAAAAAGTGACGGCTTTTACTCCAAGTAAATACATAATTATAGGCCTACTACCTAGATGCTAGAGGGCCCGCAAATAATGAACCTCACGTGTTACCAGAAAAACAATGAATACGAATACAGCTTCCGTTATCAAATTCAGTGAAACGACAAATGAAAATTGGAAATCCATTAAAGGCGACATCAACATGTATTCATCCACCTAGCATCGTTCATAGCATCAGTGGCTGCAAGGATGAAGTATTCAGACTGAAAATAAACAGGTTTTGGTATTTTGCCACGCCTTTCTGATGCCAGAATTTTTGCCCATGTATGTATCTATCAAAAGTGTGTAGGAATTTTGTGACTCATCAATGAGCGGTCGGAAAGAAGGGCAATTTCAGTGTTTATAATACGTTGGGGATCAGGCAACTGAACGAGAAATACCGATTCAATTTTCTAGTTCACCTGTTCTGGTGAACAGGAACCACACCAGATCATCCTGATTTCACGGTACAACGCTGGAAGGCAGGGGAACTTCTTCTACACCTGAATGACGGAACACCTTTGGCTACCTTTCGATCTTCTGACTCGTACTCGTGCTCGTCAGTAGGTTTATATATAAATGTTTGGAATGTGAAAACTTTAGCCATATTGATGAAATAATAGGTGGGTTGTTGAACATATTTGATGCACTCAGAATAGTCATGTAGTATCCACCTAGTCAAATTTCCCAAGGAAAGGTGGCCCGTACAGCACCCCCACTTCGACATAATTATGATCCATCATATGACTAGCTGGCACAGGTATACTACAATTCTAACTAAGGATCATTCAACAGGTCACTGAATGTACAAATTAAACAAAACTTTCTCTACACTTTTTTCATAGGGCATTTCGGTAAAGAAAAAACTTCTGTGGAGGTTTTCCACGACACGTACAGGTTCAAGCACCCATATAATTTTTTGAGACGTACAGCCATTTGAAAAAAATTGTTTTGGAATGCAGTTAGAAAATCTGAAAAAACTAATTTTTAGTCCATTTCTTCGCTCGCTGAATGTACCCCAAAACGAATGGTAGGACCATAATATACTGATAGGAAATTTAATGGTCTTTCCAACAGTATAATCAATTCCACTTTTAGAAAGACGAGAACACGAAAAAATCGTACAATTTAAACAACTCGAAAACGAAGCGTTTTTCAAAAAATGTCCAGGTGGTACGTTTTGTTGCAAATTCGTTGTAAAAGCGGTCCCTGAAGTTATTGCAGGCAGTACTGCTACACACTGTGTAGCGAGGGTAAGTACCTACATACAGTCTAGGACCATTACAGTTTCATCATTCAATTTGTGATTGAGCTCCCGAATTAGCTAAGAGGAATTTGAACTCTCACATCAGCTGGTTGGAATTTTGTGCTTATCTCACTCAGCTGTGAGGTGAATAGAGCTTCCGAGTCTTGTTTACAAATCCCAAAAACATATACATTATAGTAGGGATGGGCGTTATTGCTACGTAGCGTTACATTTCGTTCGTTACAAAAAAGTAGCTGTTATTTTAATCTGCTACAAATAGCATTTTGGAAAGATTAGCAGAAAAAAATCCACTGTTTTTCTCCCCATGGTTAATTTTTGTTACCTATGCGGAACGCTCGTTGTTTTTAATGTTGAAACAGTACTGTAGTGATCGGCTGCTCCCTAACACTAATGTAATAGCGTCATTTAAGATATAAGCCGCGTCTTGGATCATCACAAGTACATTTTTCCGTTGATTTACGTTTTCCCCCGTCGTTTTTGTTACATTACACCACTTTCACTTGTTGATTGAATTATACCTACTTACCTTTATTCACCATAGTGACTATTTTCACCTATCAGCCTTCTGTCAATTTTATTTCAAAATATTATCTGAGTTATTATCTGAGTATCAAAATATTATCTGAGTATTATCTTTTTCTCAGCTTCCTGCTGAGTATTATGTAGGTAACGTACCTGCGTTACACAAGGTGGTGCAAATTGTGCTATGCTACCCGTTATGGTGATAAACGTTTAAGACCTTTTATTTATTCTGACTGGAATAACGGTAATGCTGCTGGTTCTCTGTCTCTCAAATAGGTAAATATTGACGAAATATCTTAGTTCGAAATACAAGTTTAATAGCGGCGTAACGGATCGAACGCACGTCGAAAGTCGAAATGAACCGTAATCAAAACATCGGAATAACAATAATGTAACAGAATAGCGGAATACAAACGGATAGCGAAGTACAGGAAATAGCAGATAAAGTCAGTGATGCCAAGTCTGAACAAATAAAATGATGGTAGATCGATGGATCATGACATTAAAAAAACGCTGCAAAGTCCTTGTCACATGGGTTTATTATTCTATTGGACATACCTACAGAAATGTTGGCTGTTCATTTATTGTTTCGTTCACGTGAAATAATTCTAATAGCCATTTCTGATGGTTTCCACCAATTTTGGCCCCCAAAACACGAATTAGGTTACGCTCCTTTTTTTTCTTTTTTTTCAAATTATTTTTTACCATTGTGCCATTTAATCGTCTTGATCGACATTTTGAAACTTTTTCTAGTGTTATTATACAAACTGATGGTGATTTCAGAAGATTTTCCAGGTTTTTGACTCACAAAAAGTCAATTTTGGGAGCTGAACATTTGGTAGAACCTCGATTTTCCATTCTTTGGTCAAAATCGACTTCATATTCGGTCTTCTCATCCCAAAACATGGAAAACGATACCTCAAAAGCTCATGTTACTAACATGTTGCTAAAACGCAAAAAGTACCTATTTTTACACACATTTTCACTCATAACTCCCCTGGGTATATTCCGAGCGGGCTGAAAAGTTTCGGGAGACAACTAGGGCCCAAATGGAGCATGTGTGCGAAAGAACGACTTTTTTAGACCGAAAATGAAGCCAGTACACGTGATACGGCGTACGGCGGACGGACATTGCATTTTGGTTTATTATTCTCTGAATAATACACCTATGTATTCGCTCAGCAAAAAATTTTTATAACACCCCCTCAAACTTTTTTCTTTTCCGTTTCAAGGTGCGTAGATTCGAAAAACGCTGCAAAGTCCTTGTCACATGGGTTTATTATTCTATTATTTTATTGGTCTACAGAAATGCTGGCTGTTTATTTATTGTTTCTTTCATGTAAAATAATTGAAATATCTATTTCTGGTGGTTTCCACAAATTTTGGCCCCCAAAACTTGAATTAGGTACTACGCTCCTTTTTTTTTGGTTTATTATTCTGTGAATAATACCTACACCTATGTAATCGCTCAGCAAAAAATTTTTATAACACCCCCTCAAAATTTTTTCTTTTCCGTTTCAAGGTACGTAGATTCCAAAAATGCAATGTCCGTCCGCCGTACGCCGTCCGCCGTAAGCCGTCCGCCGTAAGCCGTCCGCCGTCCGCCGTCCGCCGTATCACGTGTACAGGCTTCATTTTCGGTCTAAAAAATTCGGTCTTTCGCACACATGCTCCACTTGGGCCCTAGTTGTGTCCCGAAACTTTTCAGCCCGATCGGAATATACCCAGGGGTGTTATGAGTGAAAATGTGTGTAAAAATAGGTACTTTTTGCGTTTTAGCAACATGTTGGTAACATGAGCTTTTAAGGTATCGTTTTTCATGTTTTTGGGGACGAGAAGACCGAATATGAAGTCGATTTTGACCAAAGAATAGAAAATTGAGGTTCTACCAGATGTTCAGCTCCCGAAATTGATTTTTTATGAGTCAAAAACCTGGGAAATCGTTTGAAATCACCATCAATTTGTATAATAACACTGGAAAAAGTGTCAACAGGTGGATCAAGACGATTAAATGGTACTATCAATGACCAGAGATAATTTATTTATAAAAAAAGGAGCGTAGTTTATTCGAGTTTTGGGGGCCAAAATTGGTGGAAACCACCAGAGATAGCTATTTCAATTATTTTATATGAAAGAAACAATAAATAAACAGCCAACATCTCTGTAGGTAGGTATGTCCAATGGAATAATAAACCCATGTGACAAGGACTTTGCAGCGTTTTTTTTTTCAAATTACCTTTGATCATTGATTTGATTGATTGATCATTTAATCGTCTTGATCCACGTGTTGACACTTTTTCTAGTGTTATTATACCAATTGATGGTGATTTCAGACGATTTCGCAGGTTTTTGACTCATAAAATATCAATTTTGGGAGCTGAACATCTGGTACAACCTCAATTATCCACTCCTGTGTCAAAATCGACTTCATATTCGGTCTTCTCGTCCCCAAAAACATGGAAAACGATACCTCAAAAGCTCATTTTACTACTATGTTACTAAAACACAAAAAGTACCTATTTTTATACACATTTTCACTCATAACTCCTCTGGATATATTCCGATCGGGCTGAAAAGTTTCGGGACACAACTAGGGCCCAAATGGAGCATGTGTGCGAAAGAACGATTTTTTTAGACCGAAAATGAAGCCTGTACACGTGATACGGCGTACGGCGTACGGCGGACGGCGGACGGCGGACGGACATTGCATTTTTGGAATCTACGCACCTTGAAACGGAAAAGAAAAAATTTTGAGGGGGTGTTATAAAAATTTTTTGCTGAGCGAATACATAGGTGTATTATTCACAGAATAATAAACCAAAATGCAATGTCCGTCCGCCGTACGCCGTATCACGTCTACAGGCTTCATTTTCGGTCTAAAAAAATCTTTCTTTCGCACACATGCTCCATTTGAGCCCTAGTTGTGTCCCGAAACTTTTCAGCCCGATTGGAATATACCCAGGGGTGTTATGAGTGAAAATGTTTGTAAAAATAGGTACTTTTTGCGTTTTAGCAGCATGTTAGTAACATGAGCTTCTGAGATATCATTTTCCATGTTTTCGGTTCGTAACTTATCCAGACAATTAAAGAAATGTGTAGGTAAGGTAGGTAGGTATGTCTACGTGGCATGGGCCACCAGAGGATCGATTCTCCTGATTCAGACAGGTACTTGGAACGATGAGAACACCGTATAGGTCCCTTATCAGTAGTTTTTGGAAATTCAAGATCGTGTTAATGTTCAATCAAATAGGTAGAAACTACCAAGCAGATACCTAAATTCGTGATTTTACTACACTCACGTTTATAGTTATAAGGAAATATTACTTACAATCAAGGGAAGTAACAAAGTTGTACTTACCTTTAGTAGCGGATGATCCGTGAATGAAGGTGGTAGAACCCAAATCGCATCACTAATAATCAAAAACACTGATCAATACGGGCCAACCTGGGGGCCTATTCACTAAAATAGATAGTGGAAAGAGATTATCTATTTTGAAAATCTCACGCGAGAGATAGTCTCCCCTGGGAGACAGTCTCTTCCAATGTCTCCAGGGTTCGTCTATTTTACTGAAGAGCTCCAGAGTCCTTGAGAAAGAGATATGGATCCTAATACACGAAAATTCCATAGTATCCATGAAGTGCGAGATGTTTGTGCCCCCGGGAGTTCAATTCCTTAATAATGAACGCATTTCTTAGTAATACCTATTCAATGGGTACCTACCTACCTTAATCCATACTTGGACGTTTTTACTCACGAATCGGATAAAAGTTTAAATGAAATTGAAAAAAAGTCTCAATTATAAACAGAAAAAGTCGAATTAGGGGGCTTAATGCTTGTATTATATCTACACCTAATGAACGGCCACTCTTAGGAAGGTAGGTACCTACCTCAACCCGTACTTGGACGTTTTTACTCATGACTCAATAATTATGTATATATTTTTAATTAAAATTGAAATGAAAAATTTAATCTTTATGAAATAAAAAACTTTAAGAAATGAAAAACTTTATGAAATGAAAAAAATACACGATCAAAATTACCGATGTGGTTGCGGATGAACGAGGATATTACACGATCACTGTGAAACAAACGAGAAATAGACTCTCTCTTTCTAGGAAAGACACCTAATTAGCTGTCTCTCTGAAAGAGATCGAGAATGCCAAGATGGCCGCCAACTCTCTCACTTAAAAGTTACTGAATATCCCTGTCATGGGATGCTATAAAAATCTATTTTGCCAAAAGAGAGAGTCGGACCTGAAAGAGATGTCTCTTTGGCTTAGTGAATAGGCCCCCAGAAAGTATCAGCATGGTGGGCCTTGGTAGGTATATTTACTTAATATTTTCTCCTTTCATTTATCTGAATACTCATTGTATTTTGGTTTATTATTTTCAATAATGAACCATTGGAATCGAGCATGAAAAAAAAAATTCTTACCCCCCCTCAAAATTTGATGGTTTACGTTTCAAGGTATGTAGAATCCAAAACTGCAATAAAAATATTTCTGTCTGTCCGCCGTACGCCGTACGCCGTACGCCGTACGCCGTACGCCGTACACCGTACGCCGTACTCCGTACGGGCCACTTTTCTTAGTTACCATGAAAAAAAATTGATGAAATTCGGGTTATAGGTTCCGTTCGGCGTCTAGTTGGTCCTCGAAGCTCGACGTTACTGTGAGTCATCTCTAAGGGGTTCAAAATAGGGGTTGAAATTTTCAAAACGCCTATACAATTTTTTTACGTAAACATTTTTACGGTTTTAAATAGTTCTTGAACTTTCGAGTTTTTTAAGACCATCCGGAGCATCGTACGTCCAGCCGTTCGTTCACAGTAAGGCCCCGAAGTTTGCACCGACAGGCATTTTCGACTCCAGTGTGAATGAAATTGTATACAATTCAAACCAAATCTCGTAACCAGAGACGCGCCCACAATAGGAATTTGTGAATACGGCCAATCATTGGTAGGGATCACCTGATTATATTGGCGGAGTATGAAGTCGAGTTGGTTGTTCTGTGATATTATTTAATTTGAAAAATGATGGCTCTTATGGAGTTTGTTGGTAGGTAGTGAAACTTGAACAAACGTTGAAGTATTTTTGATGGGTAAATTATTACTACGGTAAATCATTACTCAACGGTAAATTATTACACAACGGTTCATTATTACACAACGGTTCATTATACCATCTACGTAGAAGGGGCTGGAGTTTGTTGGTAGGTACTTTTGCAACTTTTTTCACTCCTCATCAACAATTTCTTTTCAGAACTTCATTATGTGTGTTTCTTTTTGTTAGGTACTGTTTGTCATCGGCAGAACTATTTTAGCAACATTTAACTCGTGATTTAGGTAGGTACCTAGTAACGAGTACGGGGTTAGGTACTAACCTACGGAGGGTCTGCGATCGACATAATATGTATAGAATAGTACATATCATATTATATAGACGGGTTATCTATACATAGAGCTGTGATCTGTAACACACACAAGGGTATTCTATACAAAATAATAAACCGTTGTGCAGGGATTTGCAGCGTTTTTCGGTTCGGAACTGCTCAAAACAGTTGAAGAAATGTGTAGGTAAGGTAGGTAGGTATGTCTACGTGGCATGGGCTGTGCCACCAGAGCGACGATTCTCCTGATTCACACAGGTACTCGGAACGATGAGAACACTAAAAACTCTTATAGATGGTTTTTGGAAATTCAAATCAAATAGGTCGAAACTTCCAAGTAGGTAGATAGGTAGTACCTAAATTAAATAATTACTATCCTCGACATGATAAATTATAAAGAAAATATTACTTAGAATAAACCTAAATAACATAATTTTACGGTACCTTTAGTATTGGATGGTCGGAGAATGAAGGTGGTGGAATCCAAATCGCAGCACTGAACACAATCATCATCGGCGCGGGCCGACAATGCACCCACGTTGGTTTTCGAATTGCCCATATCACTTCTCCCGATTAAATCGGCGGATACCGAAGCGATTCGAGGAGAAAACTCACAATAACACAGTAAAATTTAGTCCAGGAATTATTCTTCTATGATGAATTTGGAATAAAAACTACCACTTACCTACCATCCGTCGCGGGTGATCGGGCCAGACTGACTAATAGAGAGGGGTGGCAGCGTGGGGAAGGTGATGTGGCTGGGCGTGGTGGGGTAGGTAGGTATTCACTCGATTTTTATTTATTTATTTATTTATTCATTTATTTTTTCACCTGAATTTTCATTGTGTTTTTCTTTTCCTAACTGCTTCAAACAATCGAAGAAATAATATACAAGTTACTAATCTATGTGGCACTGGTTGGGCCACGAGGGCATCAGTTCACAACATGATTTAGTTACTTGGAACGATTAAAACACCAACTATACAACTATTGGTGGTTTATTGAAATTCAAGATCGCATTAATGACCAATTCCAATAAAATAGATGGAAAATTCCAAGTATTAACCTACATCTGGAGAGTTTAAGCTCTGGCGGGCAGACCCAGTGCCACGTAGATTGGTAACTTCAATCATTTCGTTGATTTTTTTGGAAAAGGGTAAAAACAGGTAAAGACAATAAGTCGGGTAAAATGAAGGGAAAAATAATTAAAGTTACAAGTACCTAAGTGCCTACTTTCCCCTCCCCACCACCTTCCCCACCTTCCCGCCCCTCTCTATTAGTCAGTCCCTCGATCACCCGCGACGGATGGTAGGTTTGTGGTAGTTTTTCGTCAAAATTCATCTTTAAACAATAATTCCTGGACTAGATTATTGTGTTTTTGTGTTTTTTCTCGAATCGCCTCGGAATGATCCGCCGATTGACCGCGAAGTGGTATGGGCAATCCGATGAATAACGTGTGTGCACTGATTGGACCGCGTTGATCAGTGGTTGTGTATGCGGTTAGTGCTACGAACTGGATTCTACCTTCATTCTCGGATTGTACACACTACTAAAGGTACGTGCGACTTTGTTATTTTGATTTATTGTAAGTAATATTTCTTTAAATAACCACAAAGTCGAGGGTAATCATCATTAAACATACAGGTAATTATGAAACATTTTAGGTAGCAAAACTACTTATAGCAACGCAGGGGTAGGTGCATTTTTTAAAAACTAAATAGCTATTAATTTATTATCTTGTTGCAAACTAATGAGATACGCACTTTCTCCTAGGTTTAAGCCATAGCAAATGGTAGGATGTGGAGGTGAAACTGGAGAATCCAAGTCAGGAGATCCGACTTTGGTGGCACAAGCAGTTCCAAACTGTGCATTTTCATGATTATTTGGAAATGGTACGAAGATGAACAGGAAAATACTATGGCAGGTCAAATGAAACGGAAAATTTCGTTCCTGCCTACCAACTCAATCAATGGTTGTGTGTTGTGATTTGGTTTTGTACCACCTTCATTCAAGATTCTACCACTGCTAAAGCTCCGTACTATGTTATTCGGTTTTATTGTAATATTTTCGATTATTTTTATTGTAATATGTGTCGAGTTGACGTCTTCTTATGTTCATCGCTTAGTGGCCAGTTACGGTATTTTTTCCCTCCACCGCGCCCTAATTGTCGGTCTGGAGTCATATTTCGTACATGCCCTTTCTAGAACCCAAGCCCAAGTCCTATCTGCCCCCGAAACTCAAACCCTTTCTGAGCCCATGAAGAGAGAAATTCGGCATATTCCCATACCTGTATACTTCACCAATAAAAACGCTGCAAAGTCCTTGTCACATGGGTTTATTATTCTATTGGACATACCTACAGAAATGTTGGCTGTTAATTTATTGTTTATTCCATGGGAAATAATTGAAATAGCTATTTTTGATAGTTTCCACCATTTTTGGCCTCTAAAACACAAATTAGGTACGCTCCTTTTGGTTTATTATTCTGTGAATAATACACCTATGTATTCGCTCAGCAAAAAATTTTTATAACACCCCCTCAAACTTTTTTCTTTTCCGTTTCAAGGTGCGTAGATTCAAAAAATGCAATGTCCGTCCGCCGACCGCCGTACGCCGTCCGCCGTCCGCCGTACGCCGTCCGCCGTATCACGTGTACAGGCTTCATTTTCGATCTAAAAAAGTCGTTCTTTCGCACACATGCTCCATTTGGGCCCTAGTTGTGTCCCGAAACTTTTCAGCCCGATCGGAATATACCCAGGGGTGTTATGAGTGAAAATGTGTGTGAAAATAGGTACTTTTTGCGTTTTAGCAACATGTTGGTAACATGAGCTTTTGAGGTACCGTTTTCCATGTTTTTGGGGACGAGAAGATCGAATATGAAGTCGATTTTGGCCAAGGAGTGGAAAATTGAGGTTGTACCAGATGTTCAGCTCCCAAAATTGATTTTTTATGAGTCAAATACCTGCGAAATCACCATCAATTTGTAGAATAACACTAGAAAAAGTGTCAACACGTGGATCAAGACGATTAAATGGCACTACCAATGATCAAAGATAATTTGAAAAAAAAAAAAAATCATACCTACCTAATTTGTGTTTTGGGGGCCAAAATTGGTGGAAACCATCAGAAATAGCTATTTCAATTATTTCACATGATACAAACAATAAATGTACAGCCAACATTTCTGTAGAATAATAAACCCCATGTGACAAGGAGTTTGCAGCGTTTTTTGGTTTATTATTCTCTGAATAATACACCTATGTAATCGCTCAGCAAAAAATTTTTATAACCCCCCCTCATACTTTTTTCTTTTCCATTTCAAGGTGCGTAGATTCAAAAAACGCTGCAAAGTCCTTGTCACATGGGTTTATTATTCTATTGGACATACCTACAGAAACGTTGGCTGTTCATTAATTGTTTCTTTCATGCGTAATAATCGAAATAGCTACCTTTGATGGTTTCCATTAATTTTGGCCCCCAAAACACAAATTAGGTACGCTCTTTTTTTTTTTTTTTTTAACTATCTTTGATCATTGGTAGTGCCATTTAATCGTCCTGAACCACGTCTTGACACTTTTTCCAGTGTTATTATACAAACTGATGGTGATTTCAGACGATTTCCCAGGTTTTTCTCTCATAAAAAATCAATTCTGGGAGCTGAACATTTGGTAGAACTCAATTTTCCACTCTTTGGTCAAAATCGACTTCATATTCGGTCTTCTCGTCCCCAAAAACATAGAAAACGATATCTCAGAAGCTCATGTTACCAATATGTTGCTAAAACGTAAAAAGTACCTATTTTTACACACATTTTCACTCATAACACCCCTGGGTATATTCCGATCGGGCTGAAAAGTTTCGGGACACAACTAGGGCCCAAATGGAGCATGTGTGCGAAAGAACGATTTTTTTAGACCGAAAATGAAGCCTGTACACGTGATACGGCGGACGGCGTACGGCGGACGGACATTGCACTTTTGGAATCTATGCACCTTGAAACGTAAAAGAAAAAAGTTTGAGGGGGTGTTATAAAAATTTTTTGCTGAGCGAATACATAGGTGTATTATTCGCAGAATAATAAACCAAAATGCAATGTCCGTCCGCCGTCCGCCGTACGCCGTCCGCCGTATCACGTGTACAGGCTTCATTTTCGGTCTAAAAAAGTCGTTCTTTCGCACACATGCTCCATTTGGGCCCTAGTTGTGTCCCGAAACTTTTCAGCCCGATCGGAATATTCCCTGGGGTGTTGTGAGTGAAAATGAGTGTAAAAATAGGTACTTTTTGCGTTTTAGCAACATGTTGGTATCATGAGCTTTTGAGGTATCGTTTTCCATGTTTTTGGGGACGAGAAGATCGAATATGAGGTCGATTTTGGCCAAGGAGTGGAAAATTGAGGTTGTACCAGATGTTCAGCTCCCAAAATTGATTTTGTATGAGTCAAAAACCTGCGAAATCGTCTGAAATCACCATCAGTTTGTAGAATAACACTAGAAAAAGTGGCAACACGTGGATCAAGACGATTAAATGGCACTACCAATGATCAAAGTTAATTTGAAAAAAAATAATATCGTACCTACCTAATTTGTGTCTTGGGGGCCAAAATTGGTGGAAACCATCAGAAATAGTTATTTCAATTATTTCACATGAAACAAACAATAAATGTACAGCCAACATTTCTGTAGAATTATAAACCCCATGTGACAAGGACTTTGCAGCGTTTTGGTTTATTATTCTGTGAATAATACACCTATGTATTCGCTCAGCAAAAAATTTTTATAACACCCCCTCAAAATTTTTTCTTTTCCGTTTCAAGGTGCGTAGATTCAAAAAATGCAATGTCCGTCCGCCGTACGCCGTCCGCCGTACGCCGTCCGCCGTCCGCCGTCCGCCGTCCGCCGTACGCCGTCCGCCGTATCACGTGTACAGGCTTCATTTTTGGTCTAAAAAATTCGTTCTTTCGCACACATGCTCCATTTGGGCCCTAGTTGTGTCCCGAAACTTTTCAGCCCGATCGGAATATACCCAGGGGTGTTATGAGTGAAAATGTGTGTAAAAATAGGTACTTTTTGCGTTTTAGCAACATGTTAGTAAAATGAGCTTTTGAGGTATCGTTTTCCATGTTTTTAGGGACGAGAATACCGAATATGAAGTCGATTTTGACCAAAGACGCGGAAATTGAGGTTTTACCAAAGGTTCAGCTCCCAAAATTGTTTTTTTTTTTAGTCAAAAACCTGGAAAACTGTCTGAAATCACCATCAATGTGTATACTAACATTAGAAAAAGAGTAAACAGCTGAATCAAGACCATTAAATCGCACTACCAATGATCAAAGATGATCTGGGGAAAAAAAAAGCGTACCTATTTCATGTTTTGGGGGCCAAAATTGGTGGAAACCACCAGAAATAGCTATTTAAATTATTTTATATGAAAGAAACAATAGATAAACAGCCAACGTTTCTGTAGTTTTGTGTTGTGGTAACATGTTAGTAACATGAGCTTTTGAGGCATCGTTTTCAATGTTTTTTCCTCGAGAAGACCGAATATGAAGTGGATTTCGACCAATGAGGGGAAATTGAGGTTCTAACGAAGTTTCAGCCTTAAATGTACCTACGTTAAGTTTTGGTATAAAATCGCCGTTCTTCCGCACACATGCTCCACTTGGGTCCCAGTTGCGCTCCGAAGCTCGGCAGCCCGATCGGAATACACCAAAGGGTTTTATGGCTCAAAAATGGGTGTAAAAAAAGGGTTTTTCGATGGTTTTTTAAAGGTTTTAATGTACACGAGCTTGTGAGGTATCGTTTTGCATGTTTTTTTCGAGCGAGAAGCCCGATTATGAAGTTGATCTTGTCCAAAGAGTGAAGAATTGATATTTTACGAAGTTTAAGCTCCCAAAATCAATGTAGTGAGTCAGAAACATGGAAGGTGGCTGAAATCAACATAACTTGGTATAATAACACTGGAGGTAGTTTTAACAAGTGAATCAAGACAACTCAACGACTCTTTCAATGATTTCAATTGACCTCGCAACACAATTATCTTTTACTTCTGTTTTACAACTGCACACGTTATCAATGTATAAATGTTTTACAAATATGTACCTTCCTTAGATCAAATTTCTATAATAATTATTGACCGTTGTTGTGTTTTAGCAACATGTTAGTAAAATGAGCTTTTGAGGTATCGTTTTCCATGTTTTTGTGGACGAGAAGACCGAATATGAAGTCGATTTTGACCAAGGAGTGGAAAATTGAGGTTGTACCAGATGTTCAGCTGTCAAATTTGATTTTTTATGAGTAAAAAACCTGCGAAATCGTCTGAAATCACCATCAATTTGTAGAATAGCACTAGGAAAAGCTTCAACACGTGGATAAAGACGATTAAATGGCACAACCAATGATCAAAGATAATCTGAAAAAAAAGGAGCTTACATACCTAATTCAAGTTTTAGGGGCCAAAATTGGTGGAAACCACCAGAAATAGCTATTTCGATTATTTCACATGAATGAAACAATAAATAAACAGCCAAAATTTCTGTAGGTATGTCCAGTAGAATAATAAACCCATGTGACAAGGACTTTGCAGCGTTTTTGGAATCTACGCACCTTGAAACGGAAAAGAAAAAATTTTGAGGGGGTGTTATAAAAATTTTTTGCTGAGCGAATACATAGGTTTTCAATTTATCTTTGATCATTGGTGGTGCCATTTAATCGTCTTGATCCACGTGTTGATACTACTTCCAGTGTTATTATACAAATTGATGGTGATTTCAGACGATTTCCCAGGGTTTTGACTCCTAAAAAATCGATTTAGGGAGCTGAACATTTGGTCGAACTCAATTTTCCACTCTTTGGTCAAAATCGACTTCATATTCGGTCTTCTCGTTCCCAAAAACATGGAAAACCAACCCTCAAAAGCTCATGTTACTAACATATTACTAAAACCCAAAAAGTACCTATTTTTGTACACATTTTCACCCATAACACCCCTGGGTATATTCCGATCGGGCTGCAAAGTTTCGGGACGCAGCTAGGGCCCAAATTGAGCATGTGTGCGAAAGAACGAATTTTTTGGACCGAAAATGAAGCCGGTGCACGTGATACGGCGGACGGTGGACGGTGGACGGCGGACGGACATCGCATTTTTGGAATTAACGCACTTCGAAACGTAAAAGAAAAATTTTCGAGGGGGTTATAAAAAAATTTTTTGCTGAGCGATTACATAGGAAAACAACGGACGCGCCCCCGTAGATTGGCACTAAATGACAGTTCACGGAATCACCCTCAGAAGTGGTGCATCCGTAAATATTATGCGGTCACGGATGCACTGTATAAATTTATCCGTAACCTCTGTATTGTTGAAGGATCGTCAACGGAAACACCCGTGGTTTCCGTGGTGTACTATTTAGGCAAAAACAACGGATGGTCATTTTCACGGAAGCGCCCCGAAAATCCCCGTAAAAGTGTAGCGATTTCCGTGTTAATCCTTCAACGTTCCGTCGCACGCCGGTGGTTGTACCGTGACTTTGTACGGATCGTCATAGCCCCACCCTTGGACAATCCCGTAACACTCCTTCGCCATCCCCGTAGCCCATCCATGATTTTCCCGTGAGCTCTCCCTAGATTTTCTCCAACCCACCTTTGACTGTCCGTGCCCTTCCTTCACACCTTCACTGACTCAGCGTTGATTCTTCCGTGGAGCATCACTAACGTTCCATTGATTGTCCTTGTAGTTTCGGTAACCCATGAGACTCCCGTAACTATCCATGGACTCTCCCTAGATGTACTGTAGCCCACCCTTCACTGGCGGTGCCCTTCCTTCATACCTTAAAGGCCGAATTCATAGTCCTAACTTAAGTAAAAATAATACTTTACTTCTGAAAGTAAAATCATTTCTTAAGGAAATGCTTTATCTGATTTTGTTTTCATAGACATTACTCTGTGAAGTAAAGAAAAATCTTTACTCAAGTCAAAATTATTGCAGTATCACAGAATTGCAGTTTCATAAAAATGCGCGGGATTCAATAATTCAGTCATTAATTATTTGTAGTTATTCACGAAGCGTAAGGTAAACTTGTGTAATAAACCGTTGTGTAATAATTTACCAGTATAGATCTGCGTAGATCACCGTTTCCTGTGGTCAGTACCTACCCTCGTGTCCCCCCCCCCCCCCACCCACCACAGGAAAGCCCTAAATTGAGTATTGGAGCCAGCCCGGGAATTACATTTCATAAAAATGCGTGGGATTAAATAATTCGATCATTAATTATTTGTTGTTATTCGTGAAGCATAACGTTTGTTCAAGTTCCAAAAGTACCTACCAACAAAATCAAAAGATCCACCATTTTTCGAATGAAATAACATCACAGAACAGCCAACTCGACTTGATTATAATCAGGTGATCCCTAGCAATGATATCTGGGCCGGATTTATACCGATCATGGTGACGAAGGTTTTCGGTTTCATTGACGAGCGGCTGGTCATGCAATGCTCAGGGTGGTCTCAAAAAATGCTTTGGTTCAACATCAATTTAAAACGTAAAACGCTGCAAATCCCTGCACAACGGTTTATTATTTTGTACAGAATACCCTTCTGTTACAGATCACAGCTCTATGTATAAATAACCCGTCTATATAATATGATATGTACTATTCTATTATATACATATTATGTAGATCGCAGACCCTCCGTAGGTTAGTACCTAACCCCGTACTCGTTACTAGGTACCTACCTAAATCACGAGTTAAATGTTGCTAAAATAATTCTGCCGATGACAAACAGTACCTAACAAAAAGAAACACACATAATGAAGTTCTGAAAAGAAATTGTTGATGAGGAGTGAAAAAAGTTGCAAAAGTACCTACCAACAAACTCCAGCCCCTTCTACGTAGATGGTATAATGAACCGTTGTGTAATAATTTACCGTTGAGTAATAATTTACCGTAGTAATAATTTACCCATCAATAATACTTCAACGTTTGTTCAAGTTTCACTACCTACCAACAAACTCCAAAAGAGCCATCATTTTTCAAATTAAATAATATCACAGAACAACCAACTCGACTTCATACTCCGCCAATATAATCAGGTGATCCCTACCAATGATTGGCCGTATTCACAAATTCCTATTGTGGGCGCGTCTCTGGTTACGAGATTTGGTTTGGATTGTATACAATTTCATTCACACTGGAGTCGAAAATGCCTGTCGGTGCAAACTTCGGGGCCTTACTGTGAACGAACGGCTGGACGTACGATGCTCCGGATGGTCTTAAAAAACTCGCAAGTTCAAGAATTATTTAAAACCGTAAAAATATTTACGTAAAAAAATGGTATAGGCGTTTTGAAAATTTCAACCCCTATTTTGAACCCCTTAGAGATGACTCACAGTAACGTCGAGCTTCGAGGACCAACTAGACGCCGAACGGAACCTATAACCCGAATTTCATCAATTTTTTTTCATGGTAACTAAGAAAAGTGGCCCGTACGGCGTACGGCGTACGGCGGACAGACAGAAATATTTTTATTGCAGTTTTGGATTCTACATACCTTGAAACGTAAACCATCAAATTTTGAGGGGGGGGTAAGAATTTTTTTTTTCATGCTCGATTCCAATGGTTCATTATTGAAAATAATAAACCAAAAAACCATACCCTTCTATTGAAACTTTTCGAACTACGGCGTTCTGAAAATTTCAACTCCTATTTTGAACCCCTTAGGACCAACTAGAGCCCAAACGGGACCTACAAACCAAATTTCATTAATTTTGGTTCGTGGTAACTAAGGAAAGGGCGAAGTACGGCGTACGGACAGTAATTTCTTATTGCATTTTTGGATTCTACGTACCTTGAAATTGAAACCATAAAATGTTGAGGGTGGGGGGAGGGGTGGGGAGGGGGGGTTAAACTGGGTTTTTTTTTCATGCAGGATTCTAATGGTTCATTATCGAAAATAATAAACGAAAAAGAGGGGTTTTCTGCAAAGGTCGGGGAGTTCTGGATTGTTGATATTATGCTCCACGGGCGCAGCCATCTTGAGAAAATCGTCGATTTTCGGTAACTGTTTCGGTTTTTGGCCTATAACTCCTTTCCGACGCATTATTTCGCTCTTTGGCTCCGTATACAAAGTAGCAGAGTATTTGGTAACCCATCGTATCAAAATAAAAAACCCGGAATACTTGGGAAAACAAACGAAAATGCCGACACTGAAAAGATGACAGAAATGAAAAGAGAACAGTGCAAACTATCAATAAGGAAATGCTCACGGTATCTTTCGACGTACCTCGGTTTTTTCTAGGTACTTATTTTGGCTCGAAAGTAAAGATTTTACTTTACTTATTTTCTATGAAATAGGAATAAAGGAAATGCTTAAGGACGGCTTAAGCATTTGCTTTATCACTGACTATGAATAGCCCAAGTGGCCATTGCTTCCTTATTTGTACAGTGCATTTACTTTTAATAAAGTGAGGACTATGAATACCGCCCTAAGTGACTTACCGGTGATTCTTCCGTGGATTTTCTGTAGCCCACCCTTCACTATCCTTAATGCTTCCGTGCCCTACCTTCAATGATCCGTGATTACTCCGTAACACATTTGACTGATGGCGGATGGTTAACGGACAGGCTAAGGAAGCGCAACCCTCCATTGCCTTTCCGTACCACATTCACCTCCCCGTCAACCGTTTAACGGAGACGCGAGGCAGTGCACGACTCTCCCTCAACGTCCGTAAAGGGTACGTAACCACCTACCGAGAACCCTTCACGGACGAGCGGCTGATGATGACGGAGAGACGTCCACTGCCTCAACGGCTCCACTAACCGATCGCCAGAGCGGTTAAAGAAGCACACGTCTCCCCGTCGCCCAGCCTAATTACACCTAACGAGTAGCTGGGCCGAGTAGTCGGTGGAGTACTCGGCCCAGCTACTTCGATGGGGCGAGTGGGTGATTACATTTCAGCTGGGCAGAGACGAGACAGCCGCGTCGTGTAGTGTTCCGCGTCAACATAGCACAGTGAAGGAAAAACGCTGCAAAGTCCTTGTCACATGGGTTTATTATTCTATTATTTTATTGGTCTACAGAAATGCCGGCTGTTAAATGTATTGTTTCTTTCATGTAAATTAATTGAAATAGCTATTTCTGGTGGTTTCCACAAATTTTAGCCCCCAGAACTTGAATTAGGTACTACGCTCCTTTTTTTTTCTTCAAATTACCCTTGATCATTGATTGTACCATTTAATCGTCTTGATCCACGTGTTGACACTTTTTCTAGTGTTATTATACAAATTGATGGTGATTTCAGACGATTTCGCAGGTTTTTGACTCATAAAAAATCCATTTTGGTAGCTGAACATCTGGTGCAACCTCAATTTTCCACTCCTTGGTCAAAATCTACTTCATATTCGGTCTTCTCGTCCCCAAAAACATGGAATACTATACCTCAAAAGCTCATTTTACTAACATGTTACTAAAACGCAAAAAGTACCTATTTTTACACACATTTTCATTCATAACTCCCCTGGATATATTCCGATCGGGCTGAAAAGTTTCGAGACACAACTAGGGCCCAAATGGAGCATGTGTGCGAAAGAACGACTTTTTTAGACCGAAAATGAAGCCTGCACACGTGATACGGCGGACGGCGTACGGCGGACGGCGGACGGACATTGCATTTTTGGAATCTACGCACCTTGAAACGGAAAAGAAAAAAGTTTGAGGGGGTGTTATAAAATTTTTTTGCTGAGCGAATACATAGGTGTATTATTCACAGAATAATAAACCAAAAACTAGGTTTGTACTTGAGATTAAGGAGATTGAACTAATCTACATCACAAAAATATCATTACACTTTTACCGAAGTTTTTTTAAATTTTTGGTTTATTATTTTCAGTAATGAACCATTGGAATCAAGCATGAAAGAAAAAAAAATTCTAACCCCCCCTCAAAATTTGATGGTTTACGTTTCAAGGTACGTAGAATCCGAAAATGCAATAAAAATATTACTGTCTGTCCGCAGTACGCCGTACGCCGTACTGACCACTTTTCTTAGTTACCATGAAAAGAAATAATTTATGAAATTCGGTTTATAGGTCCATTCGGGGTCTAGTTGGTCCTCGAAGCTCGACGTTACTGTCAGTCACCTCTAAGGGGTTCAAAATAGGGGTTGAAATTTTCAGAACGCCGTATCTCAAAAACTTTTGATAGAAGGGTATGGTTATTTTACGTTACTAAATTTGTCTTGAGCTAAACCATTTTTTGAGACCACCCGGAGCATTGTTCGTCCAGCCGTTCGTGTGCACCAAAAAGCTTCGTCAACACGATCGTGAATCAAACGGTATAAATCCGGCCGGGATATCATCACTAGGGAGCACCTGATTATAATCAAGGATGGCTGTATGAAGTCGAGATGGTTGTTCTGCGATATTATTTCATTTGATAAGTGATGGACTAATGGGTTTTGTTGGTAGGTACTTGTGAAACTTGAACAAACGTTTAAGTATTATTGATGGGTAAATTAATACACAATGGCAAATTATTACACAACGGTAAATTATTGAACAACGGCAAATTATTACACAACGGTAAATTATTGAACAACGGCAAATTATTACACAACGGTTCATCTACTGAGAAAGGGCTGGATTTTGTTGATCGGTACTTTTGCAACTTGACCAACCGTTGAAGTGATTGATGGGCAAGTTATTACACAACGGCTTATTATACTTGACCAGAGGGTAGGTATTGACCACAGAAAACAGTGATCTACGCAGAAGGGACATCTATTTCACTCTACATCAACAATTTTCCTTTAGAACTTCATTATTGCGTTTTTTTTTGCCGTTTTAGTTACTTTTTGTCATCGACTGTATTATTTTAGTAACATTTAACTCGTGATTTAGATAGGTACCTAGTAACGAGTACGGGGTTAGGTACTAAACTACGGAGGGTCTGCGATTTACATAATATGTATAGAATAGTACATATTATATGAAGGGTTATCTATACAGAGAGCTGTGATCTGTAACAGAAGGGTATTCTGTACAAAATAATAAACCGTTGTGCAGGGATTTGCAGCGTTTTTGGAATCTACGCACCTTGAAACGGAAAAGAAACAATTTTGAGGGGGTTATAAAAATTTTTTGCTGAGCGAATACATAGGTGTATTATTCACAGAATAATAAACCAAAACACTGGATTTTGTTTGAATAACCTGTATTTATACCACATTTAAAATCTGTGGGACTACAGAAAAAACGCTGCAAAGCCCTTGTCACATGGGTTTATTATTCTACTGGACATACCTACAGAAATATTGGCTTTTAATTTATCGTATCTTTCATGCGTAATAATCGAAATAGCTATTTCTGATGGTTTCCATTAATTTTGGCCCCTAAAACACGAATAAGGTACGGCTCCTTTTTGGTTTATTATTTTCAATAATGAACCATTGGAATCGAGCATGAAAAAAAAAATTCTTACCCCCCCTCAAAATTTGATGGTTTACGTTTCAAGGTATGTAGAATCCAAAACTGCAATAAAAATACTTCTGTCTGTCCGCCGTACGCCGTACTGGCCACTTTTCTTAGTTACCATGAAAGAAAATTGATGAAATTCGGGTTATAGGTTCCGTTCGGCGTCTAGTTGGTCCTCGAAGCTCGACGTTACTGTGAGTCATCTCTAAGGGGTTCAAAATAGGGGTTGAAATTTTCAAAACGCCTATACCATTTTTTTACGTAAATATTTTTACGGTTTTAAATAGTTCTTGAACTTGCGAGTTTTTTAAGACCATCCGGAGCATCGTACGTCCAGCCGTTCGTTCACAGTAAGGCCCCGAAGTTTGCACCGACAGGCATTTTCGACTCCAGTGTGAATGAAATTGTATACAATTCAAACCAAATCTCGTAACCAGAGACGCGCCCACAATAGGAATTTGTGAATACGGCCAATCATTGGTAGGGATCACCTGATTATATTGGCGGAGTATGAAGTAGAGTTGGTTGTTCTTTGATATTATTTCATTTGAAAAACGCTGCAAATCCCTGCACAACGGTTTATTATTTTGTATAGAATACCCTTCTGTTACAGATCACAGCTCTATGTATAGATAACCCGTCTATATAATATGATATGTACTATTCTATTATAGGCATATTATGTAGATCGCAGACACTCCGTAGGTTAGTACCTAACCCCGTACTCGTTACTAGGCTCCTACCTAAATCACGAGTTAAATGTTGCTAAAATAATTCTGCCGATGACAAACAGTACCTAACAAAAAGAAACACACACAATGAAGTTCTGAAAAGAAATTGTTGATGAGGAGTGAAAAAAATTGCAAAAGTACCTACCAACAAACTCCAGCCCCTTCTACGTAGATGGTATAATGAACCGTTGTGTAATAATTTACCGTTGAGTAATGATTTACCGTAGTAATAATTTACCCATCAATAATACTTCAACGTTTGTTCAAGTTTCACTACCCACCAACAAACTCCAATAGAGCCATCATTTTTCAAATTAAATAATATCACAGAACAACCAACTCGACTTCATACTCCGCCAATATAATCAGGTGATCCCTACCAATGATTGGCCGTATTCACAAATTCCTATTGTGGGCGCGTCTCTGGTTACGAGATTTGGTTTGGATTGTATACAATTTCATTCACACTGGAGTCGAAAATGCCTGTCGGTGCAAACTTCGGGGCCTTACTGTGAACGAACGGCTGGACGTACGATGCTCCGGATGGTCTTAAAAAACTCGCAAGTTCAAGAACTATTTAAAACCGTAAAAATATTTACGTAAAAAAATGGTATAGGCGTTTTGAAAATTTCAACCCCTATTTTGAACCCCTTAGAGATGACTCACAGTAACGTCGAGCTTCGAGGACCAACTAGACGCCGAACGGAACCTATAACCCGAATTTCATCAATTTTTTTTCATGGTAACTAAGAAAAGTGGCCCGTACGGCGTACGGCGTACGGCGTACGGCGTACGGCGTACGGCGTACGGCGGACAGATAGAAATATTTTTATTGCAGTTTTGGATTCTACATATCTTGAAACGTAAACCATCAAATTTTGAGGGGGGGTAAGAATTTTTTTTTTCATGCTCGATTCCAATGGTTCATTATTGAAAATAATAAACCAAAATGATGGCTCTTTTGGAGTTTGTTGGTAGGTAGTGAAACTTGAACAAACGTTGAAGTATTATTGATGGGTAAATTATTACTACGGTAAATCATTACTCAACGGTAAATTATTACACAACGGTTCATTATACCATCTACGTAGAAGGGGCTGGAGTTTGTTGGTAGGTACTTTCGCAACTTTTTTCACTCCTCATCAACAATTTCTTTTCAGAACTTCATTATGTGTGTTTCTTTTTGTTAGGTACTGTTTGTCATCGGCAGAATTATTTTAGCAACATTTAACTCGTGATTTAGGTAGGTACCTAGTAACGAGTACGGGGTTAGGTACTAACCTAAGGAGGGTCTGCGATCTACATAATTTGTATAGAATAGTACATATCATATTATATAGACGGGTTATCTATACATAGAGCTGTGATCTGTAACGGAAGGGTATTCTATACAAAATAATAAACCGTTGTGCAGGGATTTGCAGCGTTTTTTTTTTTAACCATCTTCGATCATTGGCAGTGCCATTTAATCGTCTTGATCCACGTGCTGACAATTTTGGTTTATTATTTTCAATAATGAACCATTGGAATCGAGCATGAAAAAAAAAATTCTTACCCCCCCTCAAAATTTGATGGTTTACGTTTCAAGGTATGTAGAATCCAAAACTGCAATAAAAATATTTCTGTCTGTCCGCCGTACGCCGTACGCCGTACGGGCCACTTTTCTTAGTTACCATGAAAAAAAATTGATGAAATTCGGGTTATAGGTTCCCTTCGGCGTCTAGTTGGTCCTCGAAGCTCGACGTTACTGTGAGTCATCTCTAAGGGGTTCAAAATAGGGGTTGAAATTTTCAAAACGCCTATACCATTTTTTTACGTAAATATTTTTACGGTTTTAAATAGTTCTTGAACTTGCGAGTTTTTTAAGACCATCCGGAGCATCGTACGTCCAGCCGTTCGTTCACAGTAAGGCCCCGAAGTTTGCACCGACAGGCATTTTCGACTCCAGTGTGAATGAAATTGTATACAATTCAAACCAAATCTCGTAACCAGAGACGCGCCCACAATAGGAATTTGTGAATACGGCCAATCATTGGTAGGGATCACCTGATTATATTGGCGGAGTATGAAGTCGAGTTGGTTGTTCTGTGATATTATTTCGCTTGAAAAATGATGGCTCTTTTGGAGTTTGTTGGTAGGTAGTGAAACTTGAACAAACGTTGAAGTATTATTGATGGGTAAATTATTACTACGGTAAATCATTACTCAACGGTAAATTATTACACAACGGTTCATTATACCATCTACGTAGAAGGGGCTGGAGTTTGTTGGTAGGTACTTTTGCAACTTTTTTCACTCCTCATCAACAATTTCTTTTCAGAACTTCATTATGTGTGTTTCTTTTTGTTAGGTACTGTTTGTCATCGGCAGAATTATTTTAGCAACATTTAACTCGTGATTTAGGTAGGTACCTAGTAACGAATACGGGGTTAGGTACTAACCTACGGAGGGTCTGCGATCTACATAATATGTATATAATAGAATAGTACATATCATATTATATAGAAGGGTTATCTATACATAGAGCTGTGATCTGTAACAGGAGGGTATTCTATACAAAATAATAAACCGTTGTGCAGGGATTTGCAGCGTTTTTTCAGTGTTATTATAGAAACTGATGGTGATTTCAGACGATTTCCCATGTTTTTGACTCATAAAAAATCAATTTTGGGAGCTGAACATTTGGTAGAACTCAATTTTCCACTCTTTGGTCAAAATTTACTTCATATTCGGTCTTCTCGTCCCCAAAAACATGGAAAACGATATCTCAGAAGCTCATGTTACTGACATGTTGCTAAAACGCAAAAAGTACCTACTTTTACACACATTTTCACTCATAACGCCCCTGGGTGTATTCCGATCGGGCTGAAAAGTTTCGGGACACAACTCTCCGCCGTATCACGTCTACAGGCTTCATTTTAGGTCTAAAAAATTCATTCCATGCTCCATTTGGGCCCTAGTTGTGTCCCGAAACTTTTCAGCCCGATCGGAATACACCCAGGGCTGTTATGAGTGAAAATGTGTGTAAAAATAGGTACTTTTTGCGTTTTAGCAACATGTTGGTAACATGAGCTTCTGAGATATCGTTTTCCATGTTTTTGGGGACGAGAAGACCGAATATGAAGTCGATTTTGACCAATGAGAGGAAAATTGAGTTCTACCAAATGTTAAGCTCCCGAAATTGATTTTTTATGAGTGAAAAACTTGGGAAATCGTCTGAAATTTTATGAGTCAAAAAACCTGCGAGATCGTCTGAACTCACCATCAATTTGTAGAATAACACTAGAAAAGGTGTCAACACGTGGATCAAGACGATTGAATGGTACTACCAATGATCAAAGATAGTTTGGGGAAAAAAAAAGATTTGTGTTTTAGGGGCCAAAATTGGTGGAAGCAATCAGAAATAGCCATTTAAATTATTTCACATGATAGAAACAATAAATTAATAGCCTACATTTCTGTAGGTAGTCCAATAGAATAATAAACCCATGTGACAAGGACTTTGCAGCGTTTTTTTAAGCTGCTATTTTATGGATTGAGTACCTAACGAAGATTTCGTTATTTTCGAATAGCTTGTTACTTGTAACTGTTACTCGTTATTCGACCCATCCCTAATACATAGATTATTCAGTGTTTTGGTTTATTATTCTGTGAATAATACACCTATGTATTCGCTCAGCAAAAAATTTTTATAACACCCCCTCAAAATTTTTTCTTTTCCGTTTCAAGGTCCGTAGATTCCAAAAATGCAATGTCCGTCCGCCGTCCGCCGTATCACGTGTACAGGCTTCATTTTCGGTCTAAAAAAGTCGTTCTTTAGCACACATGCTCCATTTGGGCCCTAGTTGTGTCCCGAAACTTTTCAGCCCGATCGGAATACACCCAGGGGTGTTATGAGTGAAAATGTGTGTAAAAATAGGTACTTTTTGCGTTTTAGCAACATGTCAGTAACATGAGCTTCTGAGATACCTATCGTTTTCCATGTTTTTGGGGACGAGAAGACCGAATATGAAGTCAATTTTGACCAAAGAGTGGAAAATTGAGTTCTACCAAATGTTCAGCTCCCAAAATTGATTTTTATGAGTAAAAAACCTGTGAAATCGTTTGAAGTCACTATCACTTTGTATAATAACACTGGAAAAAGTGTCAACACGCGGATCATGACGATAAATGGCACTACCAATGATCAAAGATAGATAACAAAAAAAAAAAAGGAGCGTACCTAATTTGTGTTTTAGGGGCCAAAATTAATGGAAACCATCAGAAATAGCTATTTCGATTATTACGCATGAAAGAAACAATAAATGAACAGCCAACATTTCTGTAGTTATGTCCAATAGAATAATAAACCCATGTGACAAGGGCTTTGTAGCGTTTTTATTCTGCGCTCTGCGCTTCCTTTCTGGAAGCCTGGCTTCCAAGGGGGCGTCGCTAAAAAATGTCGACTATCCCGGCGTTGATCTGCTGGGGTAAATCTTCAAACCGAAAGGCGGCCACTAGCTACTCAAGATCGAGGAGAGGTATAGAGGAAAAACATTTTTTGTACAGCAAAATCATTTGTTCAAAAAACTTTGATATTGACTGTGGAGGGGGAGGGGGGTACATAACCTATTAGCTGGAGGGCCCCAAGGTCCTCCCTCCCTCGACTTCTTCTTTTTAATTAGGTTTTCTTCTAGTATCTTTTTTGGGACGACAAGGAAGAAAGGTGGGGTTGCTATGGGAGGGGTCTGGTCGGGGCCGGTAGGATCAGAAGGAAGGATGGAGTATTTGTGGAATGATGTCCTCAACCTCCGTCCGCGACATTCCCCGCCCGATCTCTCCTTACCCGTAATCGTGATGGACAAATAATCACCGAACCCCCCTCCCCGTACGTCCCTCAGTCTTCATTCTTCCTTCTTAGAAAACGTCCTTTCCGAGTACCTTTAAGATCATCACTGCCAAGGTATCTCTGTTCCAAGTATCTCAAAGGCACTCGAATTTGATCCGTGGGGCCGCTCGTATCACCGTTGGACGTTTTCCCCTTCTCCATCACACCACTGCATGGAACCCTGTGGGGCCCAAACGCTCGGGAATGCGAACAACCATTTGGAATTTGAAGAAAAAAAGGTTTTATTTTGGAGATTAGTCAGCACGCAACAATTTCCTACAGACCTACACTAATATAAAATATGCATCCCCTTACACTGAGCCAATTCTCGAGATAAAATCACGTACTTCGACGTTTCGACTGTTTTCCCCCAACAGGCAAATGCCACGAAGATCGCTAATTCACACCATAAAACAAACCTATGTCAAGTAGCTGCTAGACCTTTCCTCACACTATACAATGCCCGTATCCATAAATATAGAACAAAAACATATTTAGTTAAGTTTATGCCGTATAAATCCCCCCCCCCCCTCCACAACCACTCGCAACAAAAATTTCCTAGTGAAGCACAATAAAGGTTTATTATTGTTATTATTATTACTTTAATTTTGTTATTTATGTGTATTTGTGTCCAGCAGTTGGGAACTGGTCCCGAATGGGTTCATGAACTTGCGTTCCAGGTCAGTAATGGGCTGTAGGACTTAGTCACAATGATTTCTTCTTACACCGTCAATTTCTATCAAGAAGTACTTACTTGATAACAAGTATGAATTTACGAAAAATTGACAATCATTATGATTGCATTTTCGAACTACTCATTCAACTTACTGTAACTTGTTAGGTACACC
Organism: Leptopterna dolabrata; assembly: GCA_954871275.1. Classification (NCBI taxonomy): domain Eukaryota; kingdom Metazoa; phylum Arthropoda; class Insecta; order Hemiptera; family Miridae; genus Leptopterna; species Leptopterna dolabrata. The sequence goes on from OX940979.1 coordinate 52,062,613, forward strand.
GTCAAACATTTTCCGTCGTTTCTATCGTAAACAATCGTAATTGTTTATTGCTATTCAGACGTTATTCAAATAAATTGAACCACATACCTCACCCATCCTGTAGATTTTACTGTATACATTCAGATTTCAAGCAATTTTCCAGTTTAAAAATAAAAATCAATTTTTGACAACTTTCTAGAACAAAAATCTTTTTGGATATTGGACTATCATTTTGGTTTATTATTTTCAATAATGAACCATTGGAATCGAGCATGAAAAAAAAAATTCTTACCCCCCCTCAAAATTTGATGGTTTACGTTTCAAGGTATGTAGAATCCAAAACTGCAATAAAAAAACGCTGCAAATCCCTGCACAACGGTTTATTATTTTGTATAGAATACCCTTCTGTTACAGATCACAGCTCTATGTATAGATAACCCGTCTATATAATATGATATGTACTATTCTACACATATTATGTAGATCGCAGACCCTCCGTAGGTTAGTACCTAACCCCGTACTCGTTACTAGGTACCTACCTAAATCACGAGTTAAATGTTGCTAAAATAATTCTGCCGATGACAAACAGTACCTAACAAAAAGAAACACACATAATGAAGTTCTGAAAAGAAATTGTTGATGAGGAGTGAAAAAAGTTGCAAAAGTACCTACGAACAAACTCTAGCCCCTTCTACGTAGATGGTATAATGAACCGTTGTGTAATAATTTACCGTTGAGTAATGATTTACCGTAGTAATAATTTACCCATCAATAATACTTCAACGTTTGTTCAAGTTTCACTACCTACCAACAAACTCCAATAGAGCCATCATTTTTCAAATTAAATAATATCACAGAACAACCAACTCGACTTCATACTCCGCCAATATAATCAGGTGATCCCTACCAATGATTGGCCGTATTCACAAATTCCTATTGTGGGCGCGTCTCTGGTTACGAGATTTGGTTTGGATTGTATACAATTTCATTCACACTGGAGTCGAAAATGCCTGTCGGTGCAAACTTCGGGGCCTTACTGTGAACGAACGGCTGGACGTACGATGCTCCGGATGGTCTTAAAAAACTCGCAAGTTCAAGAACTATTTAAAACCGTAAAAATATTTACGTAAAAAAATTGTATAGGCGTTTTGAAAATTTCAACCCCTATTTTGAACCCCTTAGAGATGACTCACAGTAACGTCGAGCTTCGAGGACCAACTAGACGCCGAACGGAACCTATAACCCGAATTTCATCAATTTTTTTTCATGGTAACTAAGAAAAGTGGCCCGTACGGCGTACGGCGTACGGCGGACAGACAGAAATATTTTTATTGCAGTTTTGGATTCTACATACCTTGAAACGTAAACCATCAAATTTTGAGGGGGGGTAAGAATTTTTTTTTTCATGCTCGATTCCAATGGTTCATTATTGAAAATAATAAACCAAAATATTTCTGTCTGTCCGCCGTACGCCGTACGCCGTACGGGCCACTTTTCTTAGTTACCATGAAAGAAAATTGATGAAATTCGGGTTATAGGTTCCGTTCGCTGTCTAGTTGGTCCTCGAAGCTCGACGTTACTGTGAGTCATCTCTAAGGGGTTCAAAATAGGGGTTGAAATTTTCAAAACGCCTATACCATTTTTTTACGTGAATATTTTTACGGTTTTAAATAGTTCTTGAACTTGCGAGTTTTTATGATTCGAGTCACCATCTATACCAGTGTATAGTGTCTCTGTGTGTAGTTGACGTGTACTTGAGTACTTAAGATGCCCTAGTGGATGTAGCGTCAGAGATTTCCAGTGGGATTAATACACATGAAAAAGTCATGGGAATCTCAATAGACTTAACTAAAACATTTGATTCCATTCAGACCTCAAGATTGCTTCCTGGGCAGGCTGGGCTTATAGATCAGGTGGCGCAGGTATGGTTCAGATCGTATCTTTCAAACAGGGACAGCACGTACAAATTTTAAGCGTCAAAAGAACCCAGCAGGTCATAAACTATGGTGTTCCGCACTTTATTGTTCCTTATATATGTATACATTGGTAATATATTCTCGATCGATATAACAGGAAAGTTGATTGCTTTTGCTGGTGGCTTAGCCATAATTACGAAAGGAAATATCTGGAAGCGGCACATTCCCACGCTCAAAAAATTATACAGAAAAACTTGATTGGTTCTATCTCAACAGTCTCACTATTAATTTGGCAAAAACAAAATACGTGACCTTTTCAAAAAATAAATCTGGGCGGCCTGCAACATCAAGAATGGTGGTGTAGCGAGGCAGTTGTAATTCGAGTCACATTTCTTGGTCTTGTGAAAGGTTGCAAAAAGTAGAGACCATCAGACTTTGTCTTGTGCTAGACCAACATTTAAAATGGAACATATACAAAACCTTGTGATGAGGATAAGAAAATCTTTTAGTTTTTTTGGTACCTACTTCTTCATTATCTGGTATACACCAAAAAAAATTCTCAAATTTTGATTAAATTATTTAATAACGTTTCTCAACAACAAAACAACTATTGCATCTGATATTCTGGCGGCCAAAAGTCATGAATTAATTCCAGCAACGCCTCAAAGACATCAGTACCGTCAACGCTCAGCCGGCAAAACACCCTTCTCTTGGAGGAACGCAACGGCATCTTCTTCGGTACGTGGCAAGTCAAAAATCTTCATTGTAAACGAAAAGTGGAATCAATTGTTTTTGTAGAAATACACTTACTTTACTTAATTTAAATAAAACATAATTATGTTAATCTATATAACTAAGAAGTTGAAAAAATCTGGTGTATACCAGATAATGAAGAAGTACCGTTTTTTTAATTTTCCTAAGAAAACTGATGCCCCGGGGAAATCTTAGAATGATTTACTATGCCTATGCGCACAGTATCCTTATCTATGGTATAGTAGTATGGGGAGGAGCATATTCCAGCAGTTTCCATTGTCTTGGTGTAGCTGTCAATGCGGCTTCGCTAACAGCAACGAAATCTCGTAGACGTACGCCTGTGAGCAACCGATACACTAATTTTGATGTAAATGACCCCCCGAGAAAAGCCTATGTGTATCGACTGATGATATAGGTATGCCTATAAAACTATCGATATGTTTCAAAAATCTGTAAATACCAGGAATACGAGGGCTGATCAATCAGCTATATTGGAAAAACTATGGCCATCCAATTATTTATACACGAGGCAATTGCCCTGGTTGGCGCCGTCACTATTTGAGGAACTACCCTGCGCAGTTGAAACTGCTAAAACACGCAATATTTAAAAATAATACGAAAAATTTTCTGGAAAATGAATAAATTAACAGAGCAATATTACATACATTATTGCAATATAATTTTTAAAAAAATCAAAAATCAAAAAAGAAATTAAAAATAACAATAAAATGTCCTGAAGAAAAAAGGTAAAGTTATTAAACTATGTACGTTTTCGGCTATCATGTACTTGATCAAAAACTGGGAGAGAAAAGCCTGGACAGGTCATTGTGACCTCTAGGTCAAATCGTAAATAAATAAATATGTGGAAAAAACTGTACTTTTTTGTGAATAAATAAATAAATAACGAAAATAAATGTGCGTGGGTAGTTGTGGCTTCGCAAAAAAAAAGACTAATTCACGCTTTACGCAAACAGGAATTCAGTTCGCCGAATGGATAGGTATCTACACACAAAAAAATAAATCGTTGTGTAATAATTTGCGGCGTTTTTTATTCGTAATTGCAAGTTATTACGCTTAGTATTCGAATACTCCTCCGACTCTTGTAGCGTGTTTTCGCAATCAATTTTATCGGGGGTCAAATTATAAATCAATTTGAAACATGATAATAATGAGAATAACAAAAGGACCGTTCTTCAGTTTTTCAACTTTTGGAATCGCTTTTTGCTTCAGGCGATTTCCAAGGGCTCATCATTAGGAATAATTATGGGAACGGTGGGGCGCTTGGTGTTGCAAAAATGCATCAAGAGCAAAAGTATTACAGTAGCATTTAGAAGTTCTTACGGCTAAGACAGGGGTCCAAAGGATTGATGTCTCCGTGAAACCATTCCGCTAAGTTGGTAGTTCTTATAAAGGAGATTAGAGGCGGAGCTGCCCATAGTTGAAGCGGCTAAGTGCATCCTTGCCTTTTAAGTTATCATCTGTGCAGTAGTTCAAAGACGGTCCTTCGGGAAAAGAACGTTTTAAACTAGAGTCGCTGGCTAATAGCCTGTGGAAAGGGGAAATCGCGAGAAAACTGCTGTCATGAAATCGATTTATATACCTACTCGTAGGTACTTGTAGAGACGTGTCGATTGCTTTCTCGCATTTCAGGTTAGCTGAAGAAATGTTTAAAAAAAATTATTTCCGAAACCACTTCGAATATCTCAAACAAATTCGAATGTTATCGAGGCCGAATAATATTCACTACATTGCTGAAACAATATTCTGCCATTGTACCAATTTTTCACCAACAAAAGTCAAATTCTGACCCCTATTCTGTGTGAAAAACAACTGAAATGGTGTTTTTCTTTCTTTACTCAACCTTCCATATACCACTTCCAGTGATTTTATAGCAACTGTTTGCGATTTTAGCAGTTTTTACCGACTTTTGACCCCTAAAAACTCCAATTTGACCCCCTTGGAATTTGAAAATTGCTCATCTTCGGACTCATCCTTTCGTTTGGCAATGCAAACGTTTTGGAGAAATCTGGAATTTTTACCACGTACCTACCCAAGGACAGATATCATCTGGAGTGGCACATAAATATACATGATATATAAATTTTTGTTAAAATCTAGGGATGAACTGAGGTTGCTCTGAAACGGATTTGCCTATAAAAATATTTCAAAAATTCATGTTCTGAAAATGTAACCCATTGCAATAGCTTTATTTTCTTTGAAAATTCGCTAGTAAGG